>JANTPZ010122803.1:0-40225 GCA_025593235.1 Vachellia pachyceras | reverse complement strand
TTTCATCTTTCCTACTTTTTCTTTCTTCTCTTTCTTCTTTCCTACTTTTCATTCTTTCTATTTCCTCTTTCCTACCTACTTTTTTACCTCGGAATCCGTAAAATTTAATAACTTCCCAAACATAAATCACTTTTTAAAACCTAGTTTTTGCCTCAAAATCTGTAAAAGCTATTTTCCAAAATCTATTATTCAAAACCTAAATTTTGCCTCAAAATCTGTAAAAGCAAGATAGCTTTCAAACAAGCCTAAGAAAACAAAGAAATCTGTCGACTCTCAAATCAATGGATCCAAAGAAAAAAATGATATAAAATGGTAATTTAAATATTCAAACTTGAAAGTTAAGAGTTTTCAATTGGTCTTACAAAAATAACAAGTATCATCTTGCATCCCGTGAATAATTTTATATTAATTGATGGCATCCCGTGAATAATTGTAAAAAATGTAAATGATGCATTCTTATGCTTGCACAATATTAATTATTCGCAATTGAGCTTTTTTAAAGAAATTTTTTCTTTTCCCCATGATTTTTCTCGATAACAACAAATATGGAACTGTGTGATCTTATTTTTTAAAAAATAATTAAGAACTATAATGCGGTCGACGAAGAAATAAAGGACAGTATATAACAAATTATTGATTAATATAAGAAAATTGAAATTCCATAGGAGTGTTGCAGATAAAATAATTAAGAAGTCCACACAAGCCACAAATTATTATATATTGGGAATTTGTCTTCAATATAATTACGTAACTCCAACGTATCTTTAATAAAAACAGTACAATTTCAAAGTAAAGATATATATAATAATGTTTTTTACTCATCACATTTTCACACATCACTTAATTAGTAAAACACAATGCAGATAAAAGAAGGGAGATTTACTATTTGGTCCCATATAGTGAAGATATTTCGCAAATGGTTCCAAAGTTTAAAATATTTAAAAAATGGTCTCATTAACAACACGAGGTGTTGTCAATGCAGCGCATGGGGTTGTCACTTGATAACCCCTGACAACATCATGTGCTATATTGACAACACCTCGTGTTGTCAATGGGACCATTTTTTAAATATTTTAAACTTTGGGACCATTTACTAAATAAGTCCCTTATGTGGGACCAAACAGTAAATTTCTCATAAAAGAAAGCCATCAGAAGACGCGAATCTCATCATCATCACATTCACTGCTTTCAGATCCAAAGATATTAAACACCAAATACTTTTTCCTGATTCAGCCTCCGAGTCTCCAAAAGAAGAAAGAAAAGAAAGAAAGAAAAGAAACAATTAATTAGCAACTTAACTATTACATCAAAATGGTACATATATAGAGACAAAATAATAACTAATTAATGGCCTTATTTATTCTTCACATTCATCAAAATTGCCCCTATATAATGGGGATTAAACTAGAGCTAACAATTTATAATTATGAGAATAACTTGTTAGAAATGTGTAAATGGTGAAAATTGATTACTTTTGGGCTATATAATTATTGAACCTAGCTCCCGTAGTTCCGCAACATGTCACTTATTTAATATATTATTTTGATTTTGATATAATGAAAATTATACAGTAACCAAAACAAGGATAATTTAACTTGCTCATTAATAAATCTCTATTTTATATTAAATAAGTGTATCTAATATTGATATTTTGGTACCTTATTTAGGCTTAAATGTGTTAATTAGAAATTAATCTGTTAAAGAGTAATTGTATGAATTAATTGATAATTTGATATATTTTATCATTCTTTAAATTCCCTAAATATCTCTCAATTTAATTATATGATATTGAAATTTAATGTTGTGCAGGACATTTTTCTAAGTAAATGGTGAAAGAGGAACCCAAAATCAGTTGGAACGAAATTGGTTATGCTGGAACCGAATTCGTTAAGGGGAGAAAAACGAAGTGGGACCCAACCATTCTGCCATCGCCAACACCACCAACAGTATCTGCCACATCACCCCTCTACTCATTCCAACTTTCCCTGTCTTTTCTTTTTATATATCTTACGTCACCTCCATTTCATTCCAATTCTCCCTCCATCCATTCTCTTCTTTTCCATATTTTTTATTCCATTTTCACTCTAACGATCTTACTCACCCCTCTTCTTTATTTTTATCTTTGAAAGAATTACTTTAAAGTCACACTCTATTAGTTACTTTAAGATCACAATAAGTTATTAATAGTAATTGATTCACTTGTTAATAGTACTTCTCGACTTGTTATTAACAACCTCTGAGATTTTTGAGTAATTAATTCGCTATCGCTGGACCTAAACACACTTCTCCATTTAAATTTCATCAAATTCCAATTCCAATTCCTTTCACATACACCAACGCATCTCACTCTCTCTTTCGTTCTTATCCATTTCTCCTCTCTTTTCTTATCTTCTTCCATTCCATCACTCACATTCTAACCACTTTTATCTTTTTCCTCTCACACATCTCCAGATCACTCCATCCCCAATCTAATCATATTCTCCCTCTCACACCCACACAATCACACCACCTCACCCCTCCTTTCTGCATTCTATCATCTCCTCTCTCATCACCTCTAATTTCAATATATAACCACACACTATCATTTCCATTTCACCACCATCTTTCTCCATTTTCCATTCCACACCTCACGCCTCCATCTCACTACACACCCTTCATTCCATCACATCATCAGATCCATCTCACACCATCTCACGTCACCTTTACCGTCCCATTTTTTTCTCTTCATTTCTTCAATCCTTCACTCCACCTCTTCCAATCCTTCATTTCTCTTTATGTTCATCATTTCCAGACATGATTCCCATGGCTCACAAAGGACCTAAGGCTTGGTATAGTCATTCTCCAGTTATGAGCACCTAATCACTCCACTCCTTGATGATTTGATGAAGCTTTTCAGAGTTTTTGAACTAATAGGGAAGTTTGATTATCCCTAATTTTAGTATCCACTCTCTATGTATTTTGATTATAATTGCTAGGTGTCTAAGACTGTGATTCATATATGTATTAAAGGATTATTACCGATATGTGTAATCTGGATATTAATACTTGTATTGGATTTGTCTTTAATGAATCGTTAATTACCTTGTGGATCTATTGTTCATTGTAGTTGATAATTCATGCTCTTGAAACTCTCAATTTAGTTGAAAGTGAGAAGACCTTTGTGAATCCAATGTGAGCTAGCCTCATAAGATACCTCTAGTGAACTGAAGAAACCTAGGTGGCTAGATAAATTTTACTAGTGATGTTGATTAGGGGAAGGTTTTTTCACTAGTCCTTGGCTAGTAAGGTGTAATTGCACTTAATTAATTGGAATTAGGAAGATTGGCTAAGTCATCCATCAAAGAGATTCACTTCATCCATTATCATTCATTATAAAAATAAAATAAAATAGTTCTTTTAGTTTAATTAGATAGTGACAAACCCACTTCATACTTCTTAGTTAATTTATTATTTACACTAGATTACTTAGTAATTAAATATAGGCTCCATGTAGACATCGACATAGATTAGTTGTCATATTTGCATTTAGCTTAGTTTTTATTTGATTACCCCACGACATGGCTTATCATTCATAATTATAATTGTTAAGAAAAAGCCAAGAAAAAACTACAAAGACCTGATTAAAAATCAATTAAAACTATAAGAACTTGCAAATAATTATCCTTACAAATAATAAAGGGCTATGCACCAAAAAGAAAAAAAGACGGTGTCAAACGAAGAGTTTGCAAATAATATTTGGTTGCATATTTAGAAACAGTGTAGCCACATACCTAACGAGGCCTTGTTTTTCACTGAGATGTTGCATTTGTTTGGACTATCTTTTATTTCTACATTACTCTTTTGGTGGATGGATTGATAACCCGGGAAAATCTCTCTCAGATTGGGCAAGTGTTGGAGATCTAAATCATTCAGTCTAGGAAACAACTTTTCATGATCATGACCACCAGTAACTTCACCTTCATCACAGTCTTGAACAAGCACCTCGAGTTTAGAGCAATCTTGAATTGTTACTTGCTTCAATGAAGAACAATGAGATGCTAGAGAATATAAGAACAACCTTCTCACTTCACGTCATCTATATATACGAATGATCTCAAGTTTGGGGGAACAAACAATTGAAGGAGAAGATGATGATGATGAAAGGTTTCTGAGGGATTCTTCACAGAATATTCCCTCCCATTCCTCGCATTCTTCTACTTTCAGCTTCCTCAATTCTAGAAGGCTTGGAACAATAGTAAGAGTGAAGACATTTTTCAATCTTGGGCATTTCAGCAGTGAAACCTTTTCAAGTTTACGCAAGTTTACAGTTTGTGTGGAGCCCTCCCAAATATATTCCAATTTTGATAAATCCTTTAACCTTATATAACTTAATTCTGAATTCATAGCCCTTACTATCTCATTTTCATGTTTCTGTAAAATAAATATATTCAGTGATTGAATGATTAGATGGAAATATAATCCAAGAGATGAACAATATGTATAGTATGTCAATCACATCAAACTAAATTGTACTCCCAGACCCTAAATATACATATCATTTATAGTATAAATTAGAACCAATGGGAGTACTATAACTTTACTAAATAAATCCTGTTAATTTCACATTAAAATACATAAAATGAGCAAGTAACGACAACTTGGCCTTTGTTAAACTCACTAGAAATTAAACTCAATCAATTTCACATATTTTTAAAATTGCAGTAACTTCATAATTCCATCAATTCTGATGCCAATTATCACCCAAAAAAAAACAAACTGGTGCCAAAATATATATCAAAATTGCAATAACAATCTTGAATAGGTACTTTCCATAACAAACTGGTGCCAAAAAATATATCAACAAAGTTATTTCCTTGAAAAAACATGAAATGAGAAATATAGAGTGTTGCGTTTCACAATGGGGGAGTATTGTATCATTTGTATGTAGAGTTAATATAAATCTCGGAAATTTCGCAATAAAAAAGATTGTTATATATTTCACGAAACCTAAAATATGTAAAGAAATATTGAGATAATGCTTACTTTTCTTGGACATTCGTTTGGTTTGTACTCAAATTGTCTGAAAATCTCTCAACTTTCGCAACTTTCTTAATCTTAGTTCCTTCAATTTAAGAAGTGGTGGCCAATCCCCATGTGTTGCTTCTTCTTCGTCACTGTCTCTATCAACAAGCCTATTAAATTCAGAACAATTGCTTATGTCTAGCTTCTTCAGTGAGGGACAATGAGATGCCAGAGAATAAGATAACACCCATCTCACTTCGTGGCACTCTAATAAGATAATCTCCTCAAGTTTTGGGAAGCAAACAATGGATGAAGAAAAAGAAGAAGGAAGTCTTTTTCGAGTGATTCTTCACAAAATATTCCCTCCCATTCCTCGCATTTTTCTACTTCCAGTTTCCTCAAATTTGGAAGGCTTGCGACGATAGTAAGAGTGAAGACATTTTTCAATCTTGGGCATTTTAGCAATGAAACATTTTCAAGTCTACGGAGGTTCACAATTTGTGTGGGCCCTTCCAAATATATTCCAACTTTGGCAGGTCTTCTAATTCTAACTCACACAACTCTGAACTCAATTTCAAAGTTTCCTGTGCTTTGATAGATTCTTCTTCATCTTCTACTCTTCTTTTGACTTGGACTTCAAATATACCTTTCTTCCTCCCTCCACTTTCTGTCATTTTCAGAACTTTCAAACTTAGGAAAAGGATCAAGGGTTGCTGATTTTGCAACTGGTTGAAGCTTTTTGCTATAACCCCCACAAAAGCTCCGTCTGTTTTATTTCCCTGTAAATCATTAAAATTGAGATTAGAGATTAAACCCTGTTTGTTTCACATATTATGTATTGCTTATTGCCTAAATGCCTACTACTATTGATAATAGGTGAACCTTAATTAAATCAAAAAAGTTTTCATGTGACTACTAATAATTTTTGGTATTAAAACAGTTATGCTTGTCATTAAGATTAAATATATAATGTGCCTTCTTCTTCTTCTTGTTTGTGTGAGAGAGAGAGAGAGATTATCTACTATCAATAGGTGGCAATAGTGAAACTAACTGGGTTTCAACACATTTACAGGGAAATGAGACTGACAGAACTTATGTTGGAGTTAGGTATATTTGAAGTCCAAGTTAAAGAAACAGAAGAAGGTGAAGAGTCCTATTAAAGCACAAGAACCTTTGAAGCTAAATTCAGATTTGTGCTCTTTACTGCTAAGAGATCTACCATTCAAAGTCATATGTTATGAGAGCCAAGACTTTGAGTGCTTCTGATATACTCTCAGGTCTGGAAAATAAAAGTGAAAGACAGAACAATCCTTCTAAAATCTTCAATCAACCCTTTTGGATGAAGTAACAGAATCTCAAGTGTTGGACAACATAATTGATTAGAGAGCTTGAAATTCTCATCCAAATTCCACAATGACAAAGCCTTTGTATCTTTCAAACTTTGGTGGTTTGCAAACCATGTTTGAAACTACATGGTTGTCCACTAGAACTTCTTGATGTCTTTTCTTTCCAATCCATATCATGCAATTTTACACATGCTTGCTTATTGGTGGCATTAACAAACAATAATCATGCAATTTTCTTAATGGTTATTAAAATCTCATCTTGTTTTTGCCATCTTTCGTTTCTTCCAAAAAAGATGATTACAAGTTGATTTCCTCGAGTTGAAATCCATAAACTCTTTGGAAGAAGAGCAGGTAATGCCAGCAAGTTGGATAGGTTGGGAAAATGGTTCAATGTTGAAAGTATATCCATCAGCTCCATCATCTGCTTAGCCTTATCTTCCATTTGTTTGACTGTAGAATATCTAGGGCACACATTGAAACACCTGTTTCCTCCTCTTTAAAGCTCTTGTTGGAAGCTTTTTCACCTGTGTCCAAGATAGCATTGACATCATCATTCAACCACTTCCTCACAGATGACATTATTTCTTCAATATTTGGACCAGCTTTTTCTTTACGCAAAAATCACAAGGAGAAGTGGGGAAGAAAGGAGACAAAGCGATACAGATTTTCTTCTTCAAACTCTAGCTAGCTCCCCAAAGAAGATGCATGGCTCATATTGTTTGGCATGTAGGATTAAATCCAACAGCTTGTGTGCGCGTGTTCATCACAAGCACAAATTTTCTAGCTATTGATTTTTAAGCCGTCAAGATCTTTTATCCTTTTGATTGACATATTCATGTTTTCTCCTGTCTGGTTGATCATGGCCTTGTTTTTTTCCTTAAAAAAAATTGTTTTCTTGATTGTAATTTATTATTTCCAATACCAATGTCATATTAATTAACCCATTATTGCGCTATAATTGATCTAGATACTATTAATTATATGTAATGAATCATATCTCCCAGTAATTTTCTCTCTTTCCCCCATAATTTTCCTGATAAAATCGAATATGTGACCGTACGTGATTTATTTTTTTGATAAATAATTATAAACCATATCAGGACTATGAAATAGAGGACAACATAAGAAATTAATACAATATTATGTCCGAAAAATTGAAATCTTACACAATTGTTGCAAATAAAAAAACAAATTCACCAAGCTATACAATTAGTATATCTTGGGTACAATCTTCGGTATCATTGCATTAACTCCAAAACAACTCAAGCAAACACAACATATATCTAAATTCTTTGTTTTTTTTGGCATTTTTTTGCATAACGTTCAACATACTGACACAAATCCAACACATTTTAACACCATTTAGTAAGGCAACAATAGATAATAAAGAATGCACGAGAAGATTACCCAAAGCTCGTAATCAACCCTTCATCAGCCTCTAATTTTCTGATTTGATCTCCGAGTCTGAAAAAAATAATTAATAAGCTTCTTAACCATTAACCAAAGTGGTAAATAAACAATAAAACTAACTCCTTCATTTATTAAACGATATTTTCTTTAAAAAAAATCCCATGAGGTAATGTGGGTTAAATCATAGCTTACTCGTAAGAAATGTACACAGTTAAAACAAATTACTTCAGCTAGGTTAAACATAAAAAACAGTGACATACAAGATTGTGTTTGATAAGACGATAGATGAAAATGAAGTGCTATATTGGACGGAGTGACGTGGTGAATTGTAAATTGTACAAAATTATAGCTTCATTGATAATAAAAAATTAAAAATAGACAAAGCAATAAAAGGTAGAGTTTGAGAGGAAGAGTGTATGTGCAAATTAAAAATAAAAAGTACCTGATGAGGCCTTGTATTCCAATAGTGGAATATTTTGTATACTTGGACAATCTTGTATATGTATAGTACCAGATGGGAGGTTGAACTCATAACCTTTGTATATATATCTCAACTTTGGCAAATTTCCGAGACCCAAATACTTCAAGCTGGGGAACAGTTTCTCTTGATTGCCAACTTCACCTTCACATTCCTTAACGACCCCCTCAATTTCAGAGCAATCCTCTATTTCTATTTCCTCAAGTGAAGGACAATGAGAAGCCAGGCAATAGGAGAACAACCATGTCACTTTGTTGCATCCAAGTATGTGAATATTCTTAAGTTTGGGGAAGCAAACATTAAAAGAAGAAGAAGACAAAGAAGAAAGGTTTACAAGTGATTCTTCACAAAATATCCCCTCCCATTCTTTGCATTCAGACACAAATAGTTCTGTCAACTTTGGAAGGCTCGTAACGATCGTAATAGTGAATATATTCTTCACTTTTGGGCATCTCCGCAGCCCAACATACTCAAGTCCCTGGAGGCTAACACTTTGTGTGGGCCCTTTCCAAATATATTCCAACACTGGTAGTGCTTCTAATGTTATACCGCCCAGTACTGAATTTACCAGCCTTCCTCTCTCATTTTGATTTTTCTGTGAAGGCATTCAATGATTACATAACATTAATATTCCAAAAGATCGATAATGTGCGTGAATCACATCAGACTGAATGCGACTTTAATTTAACATTATGAATTAAACCCATTAACTCCACATATTTTTAATATTGTAATAAGCTAATCTCAATGAGATAAATTTAATGAAGTGTGCAACGTGATATGTGTTCGTGTCCACACTTGTTTGTTTCAAATAAAAAAGTCTACGATAGCCACTTTCCATTTCCACAATAATGAGCTGGCTCCGAAACATGAATAAAAATTGAACTAATTATTATCTATTATGTTATTGGGGATATATTCTTAGAACATGCATGCATACATACATTCATAATATAAGAGTCGGTTGATTTTTTTATACTAAAAAAACTAAATAATTATTTTTAAATATTTATATTTATCACTTTTCTACATCAGTTTGTAAACCACAACTTAGCCTTTATTACTTTTGTTGGGGATTTTTGTAGATTTCTTAGAGTCCACTTCCCCATTTGATAGTAAACAAGACTTTTTCAAATAAATTTAAAAAATACACATACCAATTTTCAACAGAGGAAAGAAGAAGAATCAACAATAGAAAAAATCTCTTTAAAGTAGAGAAACCAAGACTTGACATTTATTACACCCTTCAAAATCTAGACCGTATCAATTTTGCACATTTGATCAAGTGTTGCATTTGGCGAAGCAAAAACAAAATGTTTGGCATTTTTTTGTAAACAGGAAGACGTTAAGCATTTTATCAAAATTTATCAAGAAAAAAATAGCAAATAGAGATTAAAAATAATTGCTTTGATCATTATTCTTATTCATTACTAGTATTTATTGTTAGAAAAGCAAGAAGTTGAGCTCAAAACAATATTTCGTAATTTGCATATAATTAACGCTTACTTGTTGTGGGCATTCTAGTCCTTCTCCAAAAATTTCTCTTAATTTCGGCAACTCATTCAATTTTAAGATCTCCAGTTTGAGAAGATGTAGTCGATCCCTATTTGCTGCTGCTTCATCAAAAAGCCTCTCAAGTTCAAAGCATTCCCATATGTCCAGCTTGTACAGTGACGGACAATGAGAAGCCAGAGAATATGGGAATACCCTTTTCACTTTATTGCAACCACTTATATGTATGATTTGAAGGTTGGGGAAGCAAACATTAGAAGGAGAAAGGTTTTTGAGTGATTCTTCACAAAATACCCCCTCCAATTCCTCGCAATCAATTACAGATAGACTCCTCAACTCTGGAAGTTTTGTAACAATAGCGAGAGTGAAAACATTCTGTAACTTTGGGCATCTTGACAGTTCAACCTCTTCGAGTCTATGGAGGCTCACACTTTGTGTGGGTCCCTTCCAAATATATTCCAACACTGTTAGTTCTTCTAATCTTAATATACACAACTCTGAATTCAACAACTTCAAAGGTTCCTTTTGTTCTCCAACAGACTCTTCACTTTCTAATAATGTTCCTCTCATAACTTGAACTTCAAACATACCTTTCATTCTTCTTCCACTTCTTTCGATCCTTACAACTTTCAAACTAAGGAGAAGGGTCCATAGTTTCTGATTTCTCAGATGGTCGAAGCTATCTGCCTGCACCACCACAAATGAGCTCACGGTCCCATTCCCCTGGCCCTGTACATACATACATATTTACACACACACACATGTAATTAAAATTATAACTATGAAATACACTGATTATTGCCTACTATCGACGGTAGATTACTTTTTTTCCCTTAAAAAATGACTAGAATACATGCATAGTATAAAGTTAATGACAAAAGACAAACACGATTTTTTAAATGAAAGAACCCTCAATGACTAAGCACTTCCTACAATAAATAGTATCCGGCGCAAAATTAATAATACAAAATTATTTCCTTGACGAAAATATGAAATAAAAATATAAGCGTTGTAAAAAGTATGAAATTAATTAGTTGGAAAAACAAATTAAAATGAACAAAAGAGGTTAAAAATTCATTTCCTTGACCAAAATACAAAATAAAAAAAAGTGCTGAATACGGAAAATTAAAAGTAATTATATGACCGCAAAAGTTTTAATGATTATGCTTAATCCATTCATTACTAGCCAAACCACTAAGGTTTGCAGTGATAAAGAAAAGTTGCATAAATATTTATAAAAGTCGTGATCACGTGATAGACTGTGAGCATGGGTGATTAATAATTTGTTTGGAGATGAAGGCACACGAAATAGGATTTGTGACCTATTAGCCAACAAAATTAACGACGAGAGAAAAATCTTCCTCCAAAATCAACTTGTATTTCATTGGCGGGCTGCCGTATGGGCTGCTGCAAAAATTCCACGACGTGGGCGCATCTAAATTATTTTGTTAATGAAAATATGTAAAAATATAAGCGTTGTAAAAGTATGAAATTAATGAGTGGGACAAACAAATTAAAATGAACAAAAGAGGTTAATTCATTTCCTTGACCAAAATACAAAATAAAAAAACTGCTGCATGAAGAAAAATAAAATTAATTATTTGACCACAAAAGTTTTAATGAGAAATATACAAAACTCAAAAGGAAGTAGTTGTTGCCAAAATAACAAGTGTGATTGGGAAATTTAATAAATATAATATAAGGAATTTGAAAAAAATTAGTATATCATCCTAATTTCTTCTTTCAACTTTACTTATAAGAATCTCGTATCCAATTTTAGATTGAAAAATGGATAGTTTAAATTTAATATTTGATAAAAAATATTGTCATAATATTTTACAAATTAAAATTGTCAATTTCCTGTACCCTAGGAATGAACGATGTGCAGGTATATAAAACTTTAACAATTTAATTTTTATATTTATGTTTATAATAATTTTATAAAATATTGAATTCAAAATATCCATTTTCTTAATCAGGATGTAATAAGAGAAAAGGTGAAAGAGGAAAAGGAGAGAACCACGGATCCGAAATTCAGGTTCAAAACAAAACGAAACAAATTCATTTTATATCTAAAATTTCATTCGTTGAATAACTAGTCAAAACGTAATTTTTTTTCCAGCAAATACATCAACATGGATTATCATTTCAAATATGCAATGATTGAAGAGGGATTCAGCAGATAACACTTACGTGTGGATTATCTTTTGTATCATCAAGTGGTGGATCCCCTTGTGTAGCTTCTTCATCTACAAGCCTGTCGAGTTTCGGACAATCTTCTATTTTCAATTCCTTTAGAGGTGGACAATGACAAGCAACAGTGGCATGGGAGAACACTTGTTCAAGACTATCCATTTTTATCAATCTTAAAGTAATCAGGTGGGATAGCACTTGTCCTGTTTGAAGAAAGCTCGCATCAACTATGAATCTTCTCTCTGGACAGCGTGAAACCACCAAGTGCTTTATCTCAAAGCTTATATCTTTATAATCCCACAAACAATTCTCTAGCCAAAGGAAGTTCGTTCTAAAAATGAGATCTTTCATTGACGAATTCAAGGCAGAGACTTTAAAGCCTTGTATACATAAAGCTCTTAATTCTTTTATGCCCTCATCATCAAAGTATTGAACGAAAGGAGCTCCTTCGCGTGCATCAAAACATGTAGAATCATAGATAACATACCTCTTCAATCGTGAAAGAGAGAAATTTTCTTGGATGACAGATTTTTTATCCCAAAAGTATAGCTCTTCAAGTTGCTTACATTTTTCGATAACTCCTAAAGGACTTTTTCCAATTACACACCGAAACACGTCCAAAAGCTTCAACATTTCCATACGTATAATTCCATCAGGTAATTCATTAAATTTAGAACCACGCATGTCAAGAATCTCTAATCTTTTGAGTTGACAAAGAAAAGAAATATCACCCAATTGAATTCCTCTGAAGCATATGGTGTCAAGATTTCTTGACAAAGTTGATTGGGGTGACCATTGAATCTTACTACACCAATATGGTCCCCATTGAAAGCTAAATGTTACAAGGGCTAAGACTCTGAGTGCTTCAATCCCTCCAATATCTTCCATGAACCCTTTAGGATGAAGCAGCAAAAGCTCAAGTGTTGGACAACGCAATTGATTAGAGAGCTTAAAATTGTCTTCCAAATTCCATAATGATATTACCCCTGTCTTTTCCAAACTCTCATTTTTAACTATCATTCTTGAAACCGCTTGGCTGTCCACCAAAATTGCTCGATGTTGCTTCTTTGCAATCCACAAAGCTACATCTCGAACCAAGTCATGCATTTTTACACATGCTTCCTTATCTGTATGCATTAGTAAACAAGAATCTAATAACCTGTTCGTGCTTGCTAGAATCTCACTTCTAGCAACTTCCATTGTGTAAGAAATCTCCTCAAACTCCAAAACCCCCTTGGAAAATCGAATTAGATCCTCTATATGTATTTCATGATCCTCAGGAAACATAGAGCACAACAGGAAGAGCAACTGGGCTAGTGGACTCGGCAAATTATCATAGCTCAGTTTGAGACATGCATATGGTCCTCTTGAACCCTCATCAATATCCAATGGTAGGGAATGTTGTAGCCTCTCTAGTGCTGACTTCCACTCCGCAAAACCTTTTCCTCTTAATGCACTTCCCACTGTCACAAGTGCAATGGGTAGCCCCTTGCACTCATCAACAATTTTTCCTCCCACACCAACAAACTCATCCAATGAGTTATTGGTTATGCTTGCATGCATCTTTAACAAAGCCCATGCTTCCTCCCGTGTTAAGAGAGACAATTCAAATTTTCTATCACAGCGCATAGAATCACATACATCTCGATTGCGAGTGGTTAAGAGAAAACGACAATTTTCATGCAGCGGAATGCCAATTTCTTGAAGATCTAGATTGCTCCACACATCATCCAAGATTATAAGAATCTTCATACTTTTCAATCCAATTAATAACCTTTGCGCTATGGTTGATTCAGTCATCTCAGTGAATGTCAAACCTGTTTTTCCTTTTACCTCCTCCTGGATGTTTCTCACATTTAGAGGTTGAGAGACAACAACCATGATCACCTTATCAAAGAGCTTCAGTTGTTCAACTTTCTTACCCACTTCGATTGCCAAGGTGGTTTTCCCTGAGCCCCCCATGCCATACAGACCCACCATCTTATTCTTGCCATCCTTGATAGCCTCCAAAAGGCTGTTATGAGTTGATTTCCTGGATTTGAAATCCATGATCTCCTTGGAAGAAAATTGAGAACCGATGCCAGGAAGTTGAATCAGCTGGGAGAAAGGTTCAAAGTTGGAATTGTTTTTTAGCTTCATCATCTGATTAGCTTTATCTTCCATTTGTTTTCCTAAAGAATACTTTAGTGACACATTAAAACATTTCTTCCCTCCTCCTTCAACCTCTTGTTGCAGCTTTTGTACCTCCTCTAGTACAGCTTTCACATCATGTAACCACTTATTCACAGACGGCATTAGTTCTTCGGTTTTCCGATCAGCTTCTTCCTTACGCTTATTCAGATCTTCTAGTTTCACCTCAAGCTCTTCTTTTGCTTTCCCAAGGTCTTCAATGAATTGCTTGAAGTGAAACAAATAACGGGCACCCTGTGAAATTGGATCCCATAAACATTCTGCAAGCTTGTTCGCAATACAAGTCCCAATTTCTTCCATCTAATGCACCAGGGAATCCTATATATAAATAAACCAGCTTGTAATAGTTCCAAATACAAAAATAATGTCACAAGCATATATAACACACACGTAGTTGGTATACACGTGTAAATATATTTAGGAAATATTAATCAAATCAAAGTGAAAATTAAGGAAACCAAGTTGGGAAGATGAAGAACAAGAAAAGGAGAGAATAAAAATGAATCCAAGGTTGATGGTGGTTGGTTTTATGTTTCTTGGGCTCCATAAAATTAAATTAAAAAACAAAACAAGAATGAGGTTCGAAAAGGGCATAACCTACAAATGTTTCGGATTAAGGATGATTTATAAGCCAAACACAAGTAACATTTTATACTCTCTCTCTCTCTCATATTACTAGTGGTATTTTTGGAATTCTAAGTGGCAACGTGCTTTATTACATACAAGTAACGGTGTAATGTAAATAAATAAATGTGGTTAATCACTTGGACCCTGTTTCTAATTCATACTCTCTAGTTAATTAAAAGAAATATAATTTCTCGTCATGCGAAATAAAAATAAATTTAAAACAAAATACTCGAGTTATTTTTTTGGGTAAAAACTATATTTAAGTTTTTCTTTAATTTGGCAACTGTGTGTATGTAAGTTGGGTCACTACAGTTTGTGGTAATATTGCATATATTGTTGCATTTAATACATTAAATTAAAAGTTTCAAATTTACTTAAATTGAGAATAATATAAAAAGAATATAATTCTTTCAGTGCTTAATTTACAAATGCTAGTTCCTTTGATTGAAAAAAATATTTTTTAATTCAAAAAATTACGTGAGTGACTTGAGCATATAGTAAAATTATATTTTATTTAAAAATCTGAGTTTTGAGTTCAAATGACCATCAAACAATATAATTTATGAGAAAATATCTAATTAAATTAGTCTCAAGTCATCTCCTATCTCATTAAATACTGAAATTTTTTTATGAAAAGGCAATCTATATTGCAAGAAAGAAGTAACATTGCCCTTAAACATATTTTTAACGGATATGGTAATATTGCATCGTTTTCTATACTTTCGGAGTAACATTACCCCTTAAAAAACATTCGGACATCCAACGCAATTCCGTAGATACTTCCAATGCAAATTTGTCCCTTTACCCTTTAGAATATAAGAAAACGCAGAAATTCTCAAGTTCAAATTGTTTGATGCCTATATGCAAGAAAGAAACAACGCAACAAATTCTATCTCTATATTAAGAAAACGATATTATTTTAAAATTAAATTTAAAAGAGTTTCAATTTCTTCAATTTCGTTAGCGTATATTTATTTTGAATTTTGAAGGGAAGAGCGGAAAAAAACTCGTACATGTTTATTTTTTATTATTTTTAAAAATAGATTTCATATACATTTTTGAATAAATAACTTTAGACGATAGTTTCACTAATAATTCTTAAGGCGAAGCAAGAATGAAGGCAAAATTAGAAGGATGATGTAACTGAATTAGACATAAAAGATTGATTTGATTAAATTAACTTACATTGCTGTATAAAGAATTCAATCAATATACAAATTATGTGATATTGAACACCTGAATATTCCGATGTTTAATTCTCTAATATTTTTTCTTTCGCTTGATAAAAATAAATTTAAAAACCAACATAACAAAGAACCTTGAAGTGAATACTTACCTTTACCACAGATAGATGAAATTGTTGATGATAATTTAGAAACTTCAACAGCACAGGAAGCCTGATACGTATAATACAATAAGAATGAATATGTATATATATATATATATATATCTCTCTGTTTCTGTGTGTGCAAGGTGTATGTATGTGCGTGGTTGAAAGATAAGAAAGAACAAATGAGAGATGAATACAAATGAGTCAAAGAATGTATTTATCAGTTTCTTGTGAACTTCAAGAGGAAGGGAAAAACTCGTAATTTATCCCTTTAGAATATGAGAAAACGCAGAAATTCTTCAATTCAAATTGTTTGATGCCCAGATGCAAGGAAGAAACAACGCAACAAATTCCATATCTAAATGACGAAAATGATTCTAAAGGGATAAATTACTAGTTTTTCCACCATTACGAAAACAAATTCTAATCATTTGTATTGTAACTAAGAAATGAAGGAAGTGTTTTTAGCAATCATGTATATTGCAAATAGTGATTATGACAGAATTGAAAGGCACTGTGTCTTCGACCGAAAATTGGTTTCTTTAATACACAGAAGGGCAGTCGTTGACTGTCCTGAACACAGAATGTCTTCCCATTAGTTCATGAATAAATTCAAAACATTTTCGGTTACAGCTACAGGTATGCTTGTGCAAGTGGAAAAAATGACCACCTCAAGGGTAACCCCAACAGGGAATATTATAAATGAACAAGTGGCCTTGGGAAAAAAGAGAGTAAAACTGAAAAGTATCCACGTTTTTGGAAGCTTTCAGAAAGAAATTAATTTCCAAAATAAGCATGGATGCCTGAGACTCTGATTTTGAAGTTCAGAGATTTTTTTTTTATTGACGCCAGAACCAAAGGGTATCTGAAGAATAATTTCAGATGCAGCTTACTAACGGGAAGGCAACTAAAAGATCCAGCTTGGAAAGGACAGGAAAAGAAGCAAATAATCACCAAAGAAGAGCCACTAAACATTAAAGCAGTGCTATAGATACTTCTAAGACATTAAAATTCATATATGCAAGACAGAGAGCTAGAATAACTGGAACATGTTAAATATGTGAGCAGAAAAGATGGAAACTTTTTTTAAAAAAAATGTTGATGCCAGATTCGGGCCTCCCTCTCTTACGAATATCCATTTTAAGGAAACAGTAGATCGAGATCCAAATAGAAATAGCCTCCTCAACCAAAATACGAACAGATAGAAGATTGACAAATCGCTACAATATAGAAAGATCAAGAGGATAGTAGAAGTGGAGAGGGATTGTGGTAGGGACCCTAACCCTATAAGAATGTTTCGAAAGAGCAGGGCGCTATGCTGCTCTGAAATGTGGAGGCTTTAGGAAGGACGAAGTTCTTCGGGGAGGATATTATTAATAATAAAACCGGGTGGTATCTGTACGTTGCCACTGACTTTTTAATTCACTTGGAGCATTGAAGTAAATTGACAATTGAAATTAATAAAAAAAGTCTTTTGAGATCGAAGAGTAATTTAATCAATATTTAATAATAAATTTATAATTTCTGGAACTGATGGTAAAGTTTTTTAAAAAAAATAATTTATCATCATCATGTGCAACTCCTCCTGTTATTTACCTGTATTGTTTTTTGGAGCCAAAAACCGATGCAGAAAGATGATGGCTGAAACTACTTAATTATGAGTAAAAGAAAAGCAGGAATTCTCAAGTTATACTACACCAGAGGAAATTATAGAAAAATATGTACATTAATCAATATACCACTCTTTAAAAATGATACAACAAAATGGAGAAATTTTTTTCCCAAACGAAATTGAAAGTATTTCATGTGATTTCTTGGAATTGGGTGCTACAATGTATTGTTGCCGGCATGGGTAGAAAAAAGGAGAGAGGAAGGAAAAGTAAAAAAGGAGGCGACAAATTGTCGGTGGAGGAAGAAAAAGAAGACGGAGAAAGTCAAAATGGAAGAAGAAAATAAAGAAAAAGAAGAGAGGCACGGACAAGAAGAAAATAAACAAATTCAAAAGCAAATTATGTTAGATTGGTTGCTCTGTCGAATGAGCGGAATGATTCAATTGATCAAAGAAAATTAAGAAAATGATTCAGGCTACAAAATGAATCCATCAAACCTTTTCTCCAATCAAACGTAAAGAAGAAAGATCATGCTACATCTTATCCTTGACTAATTGCAATGGTATCTCTTAATTAATTTACTTTATGAGTGTTATGTATGCACGCAGTTATTAATTTGAGGGAGGGATTTGAAGTTGTTTATCGTACTGAGTGAGTTGAAAGTACCAATCCCTCCAACTGTGTTCTTTGTATCTATCTGAGAGAAAGTTTTGACTCTCTAAAAGTACGTTCAATAGTGTTTTCGTAAATTGAAATAATTTCTTTAACATATTTACTTTAGAAATTGTAAAAGCACATCTCCACCATTTTCACATACATTACACTTTATCCTTACTTGATCTATGATCTATGAAGGTATGAGAATTCAGCCACTCCGTTTTTCATTTTTCTTCTCTTTCCCCAAACCCTTCACAAATCTTTCCCATTCGGTTCAACTTCATATATCTACGTAGCACAATCATGAGTCTGCAAATGATTTTCAAACTCAGAGGACCAATAGTGCAATTTTTTGCAAAATAGGGGGGATGAATTCAAAATATTATAAAATATATAAACCTGTTACAAAATTGAAAGCGGTCCCTTGAAAACATGTGAATCTAAATATGGGATTAAGAAACCTGTGGAGTGATCAACGTTTGGCGGGCGGGGATCGAAAACAAATGAAGAACATGTATGTCTGTGTGCGTGTGTGTTGGGTAGATGATTTTATCAGGGGAATTAGGCACATGGGAAGGCGTGACGTGGCATTTAAATGATGCCCACTCCCTTCTTACCTTGCAAAGTTGCAAGTCATGCTACAACTTCGCAACCCATTCCCATTCCTTTTCCCTCTCCATCTCTCTCTACATTACTCCCCACAGTACAACCGTATCTCCACTCTATTTCCCAACACTTCTGAAAATCCCAAAAGCACGTTCAACAATATTTTTCTGTAAATTGAAATAATCTCATTTAAATATTTACTTCAACTTACGTAAAATCACTTATCTATCACGTTCCCAAACCGTACATTTCAAAAGTTGTTTTTCTGTGTATACATTCACATCTACACACACATCACCCCCTTGTTTGATACGCCACTTAATTAAGGCTCAACCTCAATAATTCAGTGGACCCATCCACATTAATTAACGCCGGCCGGCCCCATCCAGGAACAACCCCCCCAAAAAAAGAAATCATCCCCCCCGACAACCTCGTTAGAATAACGGCTTTGTGTGTGTGTCCAATGCATTACCTGTATTGTTGAGAGCACTGAACTCTAACATCACATTCATACTTCTGAAGAGAGGCATGTGGGTGTGTATAGATATGTAAGCTGGTGCATGAGAGAGTGTAAAATAATTTGAGAAAATGAATCAAAGTCTGCTGTTGAAATATAGAAAAGGCGAAAAGTTGCTTAAGCTGCAATTTTTGAGCATTTATTTAAAAATATTGATGGACTATATTTAGTAAATGTTATTATCCATTAAAACAGAATATAGAGGGCTTCAAATATAAGCTTGAATCATTGTATTTGGAATTTTATTGAATAAATTATTATTTTTCAGAATTATTGAAAAATAATTCAGAAGTCAAGAAAAGAAAATCAAATAATGTAAAGGGGTAGAAATAATATCATAAGAGAAAAGGGAGATAAATATAAAGTTCGATAAATGTATAATTAATGTAATAATATACATATATGTTTTTAAAATTTGACATCTGTTAAGCACCCCGAGGAGGACCGAACAAGGGGATACCAAGGAAGGTCAAAATAAACAAAGGAATACAGGTAAAAACCCCTTTTTATCTTATTCTTATGTATTTAATTCTACATAATTGTTTGTGCCACATGATGTGCCATATGATGTTGAGGTGAAACCTCATGCTATAAAACATGAGATTAAATCATATCATCCATGTGATAATTGTTAGGACTGCAAACGTCACCTTAACTCTACCATTAGTATGATATTGTCCGCTTTGGGCCACGCCCGCACGGATTTATTTTTGGGCATCTCCCAAAAGGCCTCATACTAATGGGGTTAGGTGGACACTTATATACAATGTGATTTTCCATTGTATTTTCAATGTGGGACTTGGGTTGTACTCCCAACAATCCTCCCCTCAAACCAAGGACCACACATCATGTGGCCTCCTTTCAAGCGATAATCTTCTTGATCCGTCAAATCATCTTGCACTGCCGCTATCAATCAATGGGACACGCCGCCTGATCACCACAATATCAGGAAGACTTTCGACACAAGGCACCAAACACGGATTCAAACTCGCACGGACAAATTGAGGGTCTCCCACACAATGCCGTCCACCAGCGCAATTTTCCAACCTTGGCTCTGATACCAATTGTTAGGACTGCAAACGTCACCTTAACTCCACCATTAGTATGATATTGTCCGCTTTGGGCCAAGCCCGCACGGATTTATTTTTGGGCATCTCCCAAAAGGCCTCATACTAATGGGGTTAGGTGGACACTTATATACAATGTGATTTTCCATTGTATTTCCAATGTGGGACTTGGGTTGTACTCCCAACAATAATTAACCTAGCCGATGAGTAATTTATAAGTACTTATTGAATCATGAAGTCTCTAAAACTTAACTCACCTAAACTTGGTGTGTGTGTGTGTGTGTGTGTAAAAGTGGGTTGCTGGATTTGATGATCACTGATCATCACACATAATTAGTGCCTATCTCTATCTTTTTTCTAAAAACAAATATATTATTGTGTTAAGATATTGATAAAATGGCATTCCCATTGCTGCTCCAGCCAATCGCTGCTGTGATCTGTCTGTGCGTTGTTTTAGAATATGAGCAATTTGGAGAAGGCTGCTTTGAGAGCATTAAAGAAAAGCACTTGTTCCTATCCGTGGGTTGCTGGATTTGATGATCACTGATCATCTCCATCGGATTGGAGCCCCTGGAATTGCGTACTTGCAAGCATGCTTCACTTCCTCAATCTCACCCAACTCTTAAATCATATCTAATTATATTCTATCACAATTGATTGCCTTTTCCCCACAAAAAAAAATATATATACAAAATCTGGGTGTTCAAATGCTAGATCCGTGCTCTCACAGAAAAATAGGCAGAAGCAAATTTGAAAGATAATTTAATTGGGGATGGAGATAAGACAGTGAGTTGGTAGAGTGAAGATGGGACATACACTAAACTAAAATTGATTGTCTCTGGTGAAAGGTTTGACAAGAACCAAGATTTGGCGGATGAATTCTGGAATGGTGTTTGGACTTTGAATGGATTCAAATTTTTGGGTGTGACAAGAACTAGTGGTGGCAGGGATTTAAAAACGCCTCCAAATCTAGGCGCGCCTGAAGAATGTTGCCTTTTCCTTTAAAGAAACATATAACCATGATTTATCCTTGCCAATCCGACCGTGCCCTTTTTCTAAAGCAGAGGTTGTTTCAGAGCGCATGTATATTTTCTCATTGACTGTGGCATTCATAATGATGACACCCTTCTCTCCTTAATTCATGGGTATTTCTCCACAATTATTATTAACAACCTTGCCAAAAAGATGAGGAGTCTTGACTCTGACTCATACTAAAGAGTTGGTTCGCATGGAACTTTCATCGTGTTACATGTACACAATAAAGTTGCAAACGTATTGTCAATGAAGGCCATGGCTGACCAACGTGTGTTGATGATGAGGACTGAAGAGGGAAGATTTGTGTTATGGTTGAGCGAAGGGAATGGCTAACGCAATTAGAGAACAGTTTTTGAAAGAAAAACTATTTTCAAACTGTAAATAAAGAATAATGACCTAAGATTAAACCTGAGAGTTTGGATTTAATTGGAAAAAAATACCATTATATAAAAATTATTTTGACAAGTTCAAAATTCTTCAGTAATGCCTAATCTAAAGAAATTAGGGAAAAGGCTATTTCATAAAAATAGGATTTCCACACTTAGAATAGTTGCGCCAATAATTAAAAGGCCTAGATTGGGCTGAGATATATAAAAGAGATGTGACATGGGCTAATACTCAGTTTAGTTCACTGTCAACTTCATGTGGGTCTACAGGGTTGCACTTAAAAACAAGCTCAACACGTGCTTTACTTTTAGGGTTTTTCGAATTATATATTATATATAAATTCGAAATTACATTAATATTATATAGATAATGTTAATAATGTATGTTAGTTTTAATATTTAATTTATTTGATAAATTAAATAACTAACATTGATTTAATTTATAAAGATAAATTAAGAAAAATTTGTTGGCTCATTATTGGATTAATTAAATGGATACGATATGATCAAATCAAGATTAATCTTCATAATTTAAATTTCAAAATTTGAATATCAAGATTAATAAAGATTAATCTTAGATATCTGTTGAAATTCAAATTTCAAAATTAATAAAGATTAATCTTGAATATCTTTTGGAATTCGAATTTCAAGATTAATGAAGATTAATCTTGAATAAATTTTCAAATTTGAATTTTAAGATTAATCTTGAATATTATTAATAAAGATTAATCTTGAATATCTTCATCAAATTTGGATTTTCAAGATTAATAAAAGATTAATCTTGAATATTAAAACACTCCACATGAGTTCTATAAATATAAGGAATCATGAGCAATAGTGGGTGTTAATTCCTGGATTCATTGTGTGAACCACTGAAACCCTAGAGAGAGAGAGTGAAACCAAGGGCTCTAGCACGCTGCAATCATTGGGCACTGTTCACATGGATACCGGTAGAGGGAGACGATCAAAAGCATCAACTTCTTGAGATTGAAATCAAGAATGTAGAAGGCGGTGGATGTTAGGAACTGAAAAGATCCAAACACAAGGAAGCTGTGAATTCGAGAACCTAAAAAGGTATTGGTATAGGCCAGAAAGAGAGAGAAGAGAGGGAGGGAGAGAAGGGAGACAAAAGAGTCGGGAGAACCTAAAATGATGGGGCGGCGCTGGTCAAATTGTCGAAAAGTCAAGGTACTGTTGACGAAATGTTGCAAGGTCATCCCACGTGGCGTCCTCCTCTCGTTTATGCTACCACTGAACAAAAACCTGAGTGACATGTAAGTTGCCCCTGCGAACTAGCTTACAATCCAATATAGCAAGGGGTTCCCGAATGCCATCATCGTCAGTCGTAGGTAGGGTGTCTGCAACAAGGGCACCAGGGCGAGGTGAGCGCTTGAGTAGCGAAACATTGAAGACATGGTGGATTGTGGTCCCAGGGGGTAGGCGAAGCTCATGCGTGACCTTCCCCACATAACGAATGACTTCAAAAGGGCCAAAATAACAAGCTGCCAATTTGTTAAAGGAGGAATTGGTCAAAAGGTTCCGTCGAAATGGATGCATCTTCAAGAAAACCAGGTCACGGACAGCGAATTCCCTATCTGTACGATGCTTGTTCGCCTAATAAAGCATACATTGCTGATCTCACTGGAGATTTTCCTTAAGGAGTTGATTGGTATCCTCTCCTGATGAACAGAGGCGATCGACGAGTTTATTGCTCGAGTCCCCAGCCAAGTAAGGCAGATGAGCTGGAGGAGAGACACTATACATGAGTGGTAAGTGGTGTTGTACCACAACTCAACCAAAGGGAGCCATTTTACCCATTGCTTCAAAAGATCTCCTGTCATACAGCGCAAGTAACATTCCAGGCATCTGTTCAAGACCTCCGTTTGACTGTCGGTCTGTGGATGGTAAGCTGAGGAGAATTGCAACTGAACGCCGTATAAGCGAAACAACTCTCGCCAAACTTTTCCACAGAAGATGGGGTCATGGTCAGTGACAATTGACTGAGGAAATCCATGGAGCTTAACCACGTTGTCCAGGTACGCCTGCGCCACGTCTGTCGCTGTAAACGGATGCTGCAAGGAGATGAAGTGGGCTACTTTCGTCAGTCTATCGACTACCACCAAGATGGTGGACTTGGAGTATGACTTGGGAAGCCCACAAACAAATTCCATTGAAAGATATCAGTCCACGTGTATGTCGGTACTAGAAGAGGTTGAAGCAATGCTGGTGTAGCAACGTTCTAAGGCTTGAACCTGTGGCAAGTGACGCAGTTGTGAACAAACTCGCAGACTTCGCGTTCAAGGCCTTTCCAGTAGAACACTGATGACAGACGGCGATAAGTCGAAGTGATGCTAGAATGACCACCTACAGCGTTCGTATTGAAGTGTTGTAGTAATGCCATCCGTAATGCAGGGACTACGCTGACGACTAATTTCCCTTTGCGTCTAAGGAGTCCATTGCTACAAGAAAAATGAGTATGAGATAATAGGTTGCACTTGAGGTCTGCAATAAGATGCTGCAGCTTGGTGTCCATTACCCAAGAATCCTTAACACCGTCGAGGAGGTGTGTGGAAGGTGCTGATATTGCAAGAAGGGTACCATGGTACTGGCGGGAGAGGGCATCCACAACTACATTATCACGCCTTTTACGGTACTCAATGTCGTATGTGAGGCCACACATCTTGTTCAACCACTTCAACTAATCAGGAGATAGCGGTGATCCGTGCGAATGGTGAATAAGTGACCCATCAAATAGGAGCGCCACTGTTAGACCGCAAAGATCACTACCATAAGTTTCCTTTCGTACGCTGAGAGCGCTCGTTTCTTAGGACTCAATGCCTTGCTTGCGAAAGCTAACGGGTGTTCGCCTTGCATTAGTATAGCGCCTAGTCTAGAGCCTGAAGCATCTGTCTCAACAACAAACTTCTCGTTGAAGTCGGGTAAAGCCAAAACATGGGGTGATGTCATAGCTTCCTTCAACCTCTCAAATGTTGTTGCTGCCTCAGGGGACCAGTGAAATTGCTCATTCTTCTTTAACAGGGATGTTAATGGCTGACAAATGCTACCATAGTTCCTAATGAAGCGATGATAGTAGCCTGTGAGTCTGAGAAAGCCTCGTAGTGCCTTTGGGGACGTTGGTACTGGCCATGAGCGAATGGTGATTAGCTTCTGAGGATCAGCTTTCACCCCACGAGTTGAAATGAAATGACCCAAATAATCTAATTGGGAAGCTGCAAAAACACATTTGCTACTTTTAGCAAAGAGTGTATGAGTTCGTAAAAGTAAAAGCGTGAGCTGAAGATGGCGTAAGTAAGAATGCCAATCAGGACTATAGACTAAAATGTCATCAAAAAAGACCAGGATGAATTTCCACAAGTGTGGCCTGAAAATGTAATTCATCAGTCCTTGGAAGGTTATAGGAGCGTTTGTGAGTCTGAATGGCATAATGAGAAACTCATAAAGCCCTTCGTGAGTACGGAAGGCTGTCTTATGCATGTCAGGGGGTACATCCAAATTTGGTGATATCCTGCCCTGAGGTCCAGCTTGAAGAAAAAAGTTGTGCCATGGAGTTCGTTAAGCAAATCTTTTATTAAAGCGATAGGAAACTTATTCTTAAAGGTCTCCTCGTTGAGCTTCCTGTAGTCAATGCAAAAACACCATGAACCAACTTTTTTGTGAACCAACACCACTGGAGCCGCGAATGGGCTTTGACCCAAAGTGTGGATGCTTCTCCATCACTGAGGAGGGCGTTAAGTACTGCATGGTGTTTCCTCGATCAACCTTGGTTCTAATGTCTCCGTAGCATCGATGAAAGTGTCATCATCTAATTCCTGCATGACGAGCATCATGGCCTAGGACTCTCGGCACCTGTGGGAGCTTGTGTACTTCTTGTTGCACCAGTAACACATCCCCATCGTTGGCGATCATCCATGTCTCGCTTGGATAGTGTCATCGAAGGTTTTGGCACGGGGGAAGTGGAAGAGGATGATCAACCATGTTCAGTCCAATCCAATTTCATTATATCGTTGTTTAGATAAGACTAGATTAAATCAGACTACCAGATTTTTACTCACCCCTGATTTACGCTATAGCCATCACCTACACAAGTGGCAATGCAAAATGCCAATGGAGACTTACAGGGTGCTAGCTGCAACCTTCTTGCTTTTTCTGAAAAGTGCTTTTTCAAAATGTGCTTTTTCCTAGGTTGGGCTGTTCAGATTCATTCGTTCGTTGCTTTATACAAAAATAAGAAAATCAAATTGAAGCATTAATTTGTATTTATATTCTTGACATTTTATTTTGTTCCGCTTGAGATGAGATTATTCTTCAAGACATTATGTTTATTTTAAAGCTCAATAAAATCTCACGATTTAATATTCTTGACATTTTATTTTGTTCCGATTGAGATGAGATTATTCTTCAAGACATTAACTAATGCACAACTCTCTTTCAAGGACTAATTTGATCAGAAAAAAAATTAAATACGTTGTTGATTAAATTCAAGGAGAAAAATAATTAAAATCGAGCAACTTCACCTTCAGAATTTAGTTATTATATGCCTAAAGATGACTTTGGGTCAAACCAATCTGAGGTATAGTCTATGGGCTCACATGCAAAAGTGCTCCAACAAAAAAACCAAGAGGAAAATGTTGATGAGACACGTGGAAGCTTTCCAACAGGCTGGACCTGCCTTTCGCACCCTCCAAATGTATGAGTAGACGATCAAATCCAAAGATCTAACGTCCACTCCCTATATCTACAGAAACGGTTAGACGTGTGCAGGGGGAGAAGACCATTTATTTAATTGAACTTTATCTCATTGTAGACACTTTTGGAAAACATGCTTTTTTAAGAAGGAGCTTTTTGAAAACGTGGTTTCCATTGTGATCATAAGACATAAGCTACTAAAGTAACAACTCATAGAACTATAAAAGAGACCATGGTTGATTTGCTACCTGCAAGTAAATGCGTTTTTCAAAATGTGTTTTCCAAAGGTGTTTTTCTCTAAAGTGGTTTTTATACAAGTGCTTTTTATTTCTTAAACATGCTTTCTCATAGAGGCAGGTTCGTTGTCCAAATTAATTTTTTCCTTTGCTTCATAATGAAAATTGTTACATACATACATATACATATACATACATATATATTTCTAAATGTCATTCTCTCCTTTTCTCTTAGATTTTACATTGAATTTGTGTTTATCCGATTTAATAACTCTTTGTGCAACAGGTTAAAGTCTAAAAATTGAGTTACAAACTTCAATCATTAAATAATTATTATTATCGTTGTTATTAATTGTCTCCAAAACATATAATATAGTTGGTACAAAATAATCAGAATTTTTACCCAACAAAATGGTCAGAATTTTTGTCGTTTTTGAAAAACAAATTTATTTTCTGTCTTAGCTTCCTATATTCGTTTTATTTTCCTGCAACGGCATATAAACCGCCACATACGTTTACGCTCATGCATTAATCTTACGTTGAATCTTAAATGATTGAATCTTTCACTTCATTTATATTTTTTTTTTCATTATTCATATAATAAAGTGAGAAAATGTGTGCTAGGTTGCGATCCATGATGTAATATAATATATTTATTAAAATAATTACGTTGTTGTTTATATTACTTTCAGTGTCCCTAAAGCAACAATTTATTACGGTAATTATATTGGATATATAATAATTTAAACAGCTAATACATGATGTGGCTTTTAACTTTCTTACTTAATTATCACAATAATGTGGAGCCCCCTCTTCTTCTTCTACCTCATGTAACTGTAAATTAATTATACTCATTGTAGTCCCTCTATATATATAAACCCGGAAACCTAGCCAGTGTCGTAAAACCATCCACACTAAAGAACTTCTTTCTCTCCAATGGCTTCTTTCACATACAGCCTCTTCATCATCCTCATTGCTATTATCATAACGGCAACCGCAGCTGACGCCCGAATCACACTGTTGAGTTCGCGGGCGGCCTCCCTCGGGCCGACTAGCAGTCTTGCGGCGCGGCTGAAGCTCGAGGCCGATGCCTCTACGTGTTGGGACTCGCTGTTTGAGCTGCAAGCCTGTAGTGGGGAGGTCATAACGTTCTTCCTCAGTGGCGAGACCTACTTAGGGCATGGATGTTGCCAAGCCATTAAGAAGGTGATAGGGCAAGATTGTTGGCCGAACATTATGGGCTCTCTAGGTTTTACGAATGAAGAAGGTGATATATTAGAAGGATATTGCGATGAGGCTCTTCATAATTCTCCTCCTTCTCTGGTTCTGCCAAAAGTATAGTGTTCCTTGGGATGATGATTATTGCAAGTTTGTGAAAGGAAAAATTTTGAAAAGAAAAAAAAATCCTGGTTTGTTTTGTTTGGGTTTTTTCCTGGGTTTTGTTAGACTTGTTTTGAGTTTTAACCATGGAGGGTTTCGATCTATGTCGTATTATGGTGCACTTATATATATATATATATATATATATGAGTTGTTCTCATTTGCAATAAATGAAAGAGAATTATGAATTATTCTGATTTCTACAGCGAAATAATTGTTTTGTATATATATAGTCTTGTTAGCTGTTGTATTTCGATCAAGGGGAAAAAAGCTTACCTACGAATTGCCACGATTTCTATTTATGTCAATTAACTATAAAAATTAAGAAACAACTACGAAAATAAGCTAGTCAAAGTGAAGCATTTTTTTTACAATATTTAAGTTTCATTTTTAGCACACAATTTAATAATCTCAACGTACATTTTGTTCCGATTGAATTTTTTTCTTTAAAAAGTATTAATTTATGTCAATTAAAAAAAGAAACAGATGTGGACATTAAATTGACAGGAAAGCGATTATTTAAGGGGAGAATTAAAATTGAGCTACTTCATGTTCAGAATTAAATTTTTAAATCTTTCAAGCACCAATTCAATATAATATAAAATCTAACGGAAAGGAGGAAATTAAACGACATTTAAATATATGTGTATATATCTGTATATAACAATTTTCTTTTCATATATATAGAAATGAAAAATTAATTAATGACAATCTTGGAACACAAGGGCAGCATACAGGAGTTGATTCCAAGTATCGGGAACACCGGGGAGGCACCCGTGAGTGCAATCCATGTCACGGTGGCCACCGTGGCCGTAGACTGATGGGTGGCCGTCTTTCCAGAGCTGAGAGGGGGTGGTAATGTTGAGCAGATAAACCAAATTAGGGTTTGACATTTCTCTAAGAACCCTCTCTACCACTACCTCTGCTGGGTGGCTTCCTCCTGGGTACTTGTCTCCTTCAAATGGCCTCCCTTCATTTACACATGACTTTGCTCTTGGTTCTCCCCATTCCTTTCCACTAAAATTCAATCACAACATTTACCATAATGTAATTATATAAAAAGATACATAAACACATAATAGTGGGGTTTTCACGTTGGGTGCTCACCCAAACTCATTAGATATAAACTGTCCATATATGATCTGGAGAGTCCATATTTTCTTTTCAAATGACCTTTTTAAATAAAAATGGTAATTAAGATATTGAGTCCGTTTGGGAAAGTAATGGAGAAGTGTTTTTACGGTTTACGAAGTAAATATGTGAAGAAAATTATCTCAATTTACGGAAAAACACTGTTGAACGTAGGTTTAGGGAGTCTAAACATTCTCCCAAACAAGCACATTATCTATATTTTACATTATGTACTCATTACAATAATTATTTTTAAGTAATGAGAATAAACATAATGAAATCTATACCTTCTAAATCAAATTTAGACATTACAAATATGATGAGACTGTTAGTACTCTTGAGCACCCAATGGCGAATGTAGATCCTAATGGTTGGCCTCATTATCATGTGAATCTCGTTAAAAGTAGGGCCAACAAATGTGTTTATTTTAGGGAGATTTATTGTAAGGTCCCAAAAAAGGAAGTTATTTATGAAAAGATCCCAAGAGTTGTCAATGGAAGCTCTCTACTTGTCAATGGTGCTCATCGACTTGTCATTGACAACCTCTTGGGACCTTTTCATAAATAACTTCATTCTTTGGGACCTTACAATAAATCTCCCTTTATTTTATATATCTCTCTTCACTTTAGGTAAAAACAATTTAAGGAATCTAATTAAAGTATTAAACTAGTAAAGCTACAAAGGATAAAACAGAGAAAAATATCAGTACATGTGAAACTAATCAAGCGGACCGTGAGGCCATGATCAAGGGGCTTTAATTTATATTTTTTGTTAAAAAAATTGTGAAGTGTTGCTTGTCATGGAATGTAAGAAGTATGCGTAGAATTTCACACTAAAGAAGTTGAGCCCGTATATATATACAATGGACCTATGTGTAGTTTACCGGGTTCAGCTGCACCCCTGACTTCCAGAAAATTAGGTATATATTAGTATTATGTGATTTATTTTGCACTAACTCATTTGTTAATTTTGAACACATTAAATTTTTGTCCAAATTCTTCTTAAAAGATATTAATAGTAAGTCTCACTTATCTTCTTAAACAATAGTTTGCACCCCTAAATCAGGGTCCTAAGTCCGCCACTGTGTATATATATATTTGAAAAATTCTAGAGGCGCCTTAATTCTAAATGAACTGAAATAAAATCATTGAGCCCATCACTGGATGGCCAAGATTTCTCATGTACTGTTGTCCATAATTAATTTGTAGAAATTAATAGAATTAGTTATTTGTAAAAAAATGTGTGTTGATTTTCTTAAAATACACCATTCAGTTATTATTTGGATTGGAACTTTACTCCTTGATAAAAACTCTCTTAATATATGCAACAAACAATTAAGGTTAAATCAAGCAAAAATATAAGTTATAGTATTCAAAGTGGATTTGGTTATACATATTGAAAATCAAAGTCCCTAGGTACTTACTTAAATGAAGAAACCGTAGAGATATGCCACATCATGGCCTAAGTATAGGAGTTAAGCAAGTAGCTCACTTTGATTTTAAATATATAACATCCCAATTCACTTTACATTAAATTTATATTTTTTTACATTATATCTCTATTGATTGCACAAGGCAAAATGTTTAATTTCCATAAAATGATGGTTATAATGAAAAAGATTGACAGGTATAATTAACAAAACCAACTTATATTTGTTACATATAATTAATTTAACAACTCTTTTTAATATTCATAAATTAGTTATTTAAACACCTATTTTTTTATAACACAAATTTTTGGAAAGGGGTTGAGCTCACCCATGATTTAAGGGCAAGGCGAAATCCCCTTCCTTCTAAATGATATCAATATTGAGTAAGGCGAACCATCAATTACTCTCAGATGTTTAATTAAGCACCCAGGAGTTAAGATGTTTCCCTAAACGCTGTAAGTGGGGCCATACCTTAGTTATACTCCCTAAGATTGAATCATCTACCTTTAGTGAGAGTGTCTGATCTCTTTGCCAAGTTGAATCCATGGAGGATGTGTATTTAAACACTTGTATTAATAATGGGAAATAGCATATGGTTACTTACTTCATGTGGTCCGGAGATGCTCCTTGGAAGAAAACCTTAGTTGTGGAAGGATGAACGTTGGTGTCAATCCAGTTAGCCCATGTTTTCAATGCCTTCTCATAAGCCACCAACCGATCTATGTCTCTGTACCTTTTATTTTCCTCTTCAATGTACATATTTTAATGTACACCCCAAAAGAGAAAAAGACCAAAAATAAGATGTAAAGAGGTCATTTCCTTGTTATACGTGACTATCTGGTATTTGATATCTACCAATTCCATCAGATCATATTTTAATTTAACATTGTTTGTTGGCCTTCAATGACGTTTTTTTTTACAATATTTGAAAAAGATATCAAATTCTTTTCACTCAATTCAACTGAAAAAGAGAAAGGTTTTTGTAAATGGTAAGCATTGATCCTAGTGGAATGAGTTTGGACTAATCAAATTCGAATAAAAGTAGAAAACGTTCTTTAGAGAACTGCCTTCAAATGAACCAAACAATACCCGAATATGATCTTATTATTTAGTCACGTTAAGAAAAGACCGTTTTTGTAGATACTTACGACTGCTTTCTTCCTGTATGAAGCCACCAATGCCAAGAATCAAATATCAACACATCGATCCCTTTCCACTCTTGATTGCCAGATTCAATGGAATCAAGTTTCAACACTCGACCAACACTTTCGTCAACCAGATCTACCAGAAATGCATCGCGACTCATCATCACCTTCACATTATACTCCTGCACAATTTTATTTATTGGTTAATCACAACAACTAACTAAAATCAAGTCCCAAGCAACACTAAGTGCTTATTATCCACACGAGCAACATCTCTGTAAATTATATATATATATCACAAACTATGGATTTTGGATGAAAAGAAAAATCGAGGGAATTGCATGTTTAACTTGTTAGTAATTACTTGAGATATAGGCCCTACCGGACTATCGTCACTAATAAAGAGAATTCCGATGAGACATCACAATCACAAACATGTCCGATGCATCCATGAAATTAAACTCCAATTCCAATCCTACCAAAATTGAAATTACAAACCCACGCTATATACATACATAAATACATACACGTAAGTTTTTTTTGCCAAAAGTTTTTAATGTGCAATTTTATCTTGGAAGTTTAAAAATTTGATCAATTTTATCCAACTTAACAGATTCAAACAATAACTGTTTAGTAACAGTCAAACCATAAATGTTAGATAAGCAATTTTGGTTAAAAGTAATTGTCAAACTCAACATTCTTTAACGTCAATGGTGACATTGGTACTATTTTAAACGTTCAGAATGATATTGTTTCTATTTAAAACATTTAAGGTAATATTAAACCAAAAAAAAAACTTTCGTGAAAATTTTTGGCACAAAAATGAATTTAATTTTATATATAAATTAATCATAGCCCCAAATTCCTTTCAAGTAGGGTTGAAACTACCCTCAACTAGATCTAGTAATATTCGACCTGACAGTGGGCCTGTTTGGGAACACGATATAGAAACACGTTTAAACAAGCTGAGATAAATATGTGAAGGAGATTATCTCGTTTTACGGAAAAATATTGTTGAATGTGTGTTTTAACTCTCCATAATCATTTCCAAACAAGGCAAGTATCATATACAAAACAAACACTACTATATTATTTATTAAATATAATATCTAATTCGTAAGTTAGTATATAAATATTAAATGTGTGTTAGTGGTGGAGGTGGTGGTGATGATTCATAACAGACTCTGCGATGACTTGACATAGTGACAATCTCTAGCTATTAAGTAATGATGGTAGTTAGTTACGCTAATTGATCAATAATTAGCGGAGTCTTTAAAACTCCGTCTCCCTTTGGTTTGGAGTATTTAAAGGGGAAGAAATAATATGCTTCTTCTGCTTTTGTACCTTGTTAACTATATCAAATACTTTTATCATATAGGCACTCATGACCAATAATACTTCGCTAATATATATATATATATATATTAACATCAACATTCAACTCCCTTCGCCCAATATTATTATTATTATTATTTTCTCCTATATTAACCAATTAGATGGTGGGCCCGTGCTTTACATTAGTGGGTGTTTTGATTAATTTAGTTTAAATAATTTTTCATTATATGAGATAAATATGTGAAATAAATTTTGTCTTATAAAATGTAAAAGAGTTTTTTTAAAAAAAATTGAGTTTGTGTTAAAACCAACACCGCCTTGAGTCTATGTAAATCACATTACCATGCTTTTATAAATGATATGACTTTCTATAAATTTTATATGTTGTATACTTACATGCCCATTGAGTGCTCCACTCCAACTCATCAAATTTAGACAATTCAAACTTTTATTTTTATTTTTAAAATAATTATTTTAATAGTTATAAAATCTAAAATAAGGATAACCTTTTAAGTAACACTTTTCAAAAAAATTACCTTTTTATTATCACTCGAAAATTTTAATTCTAAATTGCATAGATCTAATCTAAATTGTCTAAATCTGATAAGTTTATGTACTCATCACATTTCAAGAGCACCCAATTGGTACAAAATGCTCTTTTTTACAACAATTAAGACAAACGATTTCTACTTACTGTTTTTTCCCAACCGATATACAAAGTCCAAAACTTTTTATAACATCATATATATCATTTCCGACCCTTAATAAGCAATTGTGAACCGATTTGATTGGAGTAATTAAGAAAAGAGAAAGAGATCTAACCAGAAAAGTGAAGGTGGAGAGTAGTCCAGTCCTAAGATTGGTATATTGTGAATGAAAAACAGATTTATGAAGCATGCAAGTGAGTGATTGCCATTGGTTCAAACTCAGTGAGTCTCCCATAAACATTATACTCTTCCCTCTCATTATCTCCAAGAAGTCTCCACCATTGAACCTGATAAATTAATTAAACACAACATTCAATAGTGTTATCCATACGGCATTATTTGTAAGTTTTTTTAAAAAAAATTACTATGAAATCCTAAAAATTAATATTAGCTAGCTAATACTAAATGTTAAGTTCATTGTCCTTTTAGTCTAAAAGGTTTTCTTATGGTAGCACATGAGGCATTATTGTGCAGAAGTGATATAAAAGTTTCAAATTATCAGTTTATTGATTAATATTATTTAACATTTATCATATATGTCAATTATAATAAAATATTAAAATCATTGATTGCGTGTTTTGTTTCAGTTATATATATCCAAGCAAACTTCATGGATAGAGGGATAGATCAAACCAATAGAGTTTTCTTCTTTCTTTTTTCTATCAACTATTCCTTTTATGATTGAGTGGTTAGACACTTTAGGTGTCTTCAACGACAAGTAAAGCCTCTTTTTGTGATACAAATTTATTTCTTGCAAGATTTAATTTACTAACTTAACCAAAAAGTGGACTGCAAGAAATTGAAAAACTTAAGTCAGATGTCACATTCAGTTATCCAGAATCATATATAAAGCGGTGCTATATGATAAGATAAAGAGAAATATGTCTAAAATCAATATAAACTGTTAAATTTAAAGGTTCTTAATTTTAAAATCGAAATTAGAATATTATTTTAATTTATTTTTTTTGGTCAAAGAATATTATTTTAATTTTATTGTTAAAATATAACAGTGTTATAGCACTTAAATGGTTCAAATATAAATCAAATGAACAGTTATATTTTAAAATAAAATAAATAAAATATTCATAAAACTCATTTAAATAATAATTTTGTTTTATACTTATGTCTAACCTTTAATTTCAGTATTTTTTCCCTTGTTATATTGTCGATATTCAAAGCTTAATCTACTTTAAGACAATTCTTACAAATCAGAATCCAGAAAAAAGGACAGTGCTATCAAAACCCCTAACCAATTAGATCGAATTAGACATTTCAACCAGTTGAATCATTAATTGTCGGCCTAACCAATTGAACCATAAAAATTGAGATCTATAGGCCTTTTCAGTCTGTGCTCTGATTCGGCTTTTAAAATATTGATCTACACTAATCTTAAAAAATAATAACAATACTTCATTAAGCACCAGATAATAAGATCTTTATAACGTAAATTTCATTTGAGTATATAAGTCTCTGAAAGAAATAAATTAAAAATAATAAATAAATAAATAACATTGTGTACCTTGGCATACTGCAATTGGGGTGCCAGTTATATTTGAGATAGAGGTTATCAGGACGACCATTTTTGGAACAATTGAACTGTTTCTCTATGAAATCACAGTCCGATGATTCATACAGAGGATACAATTCATCGTACACCAAATCCCATCAAACAAATCACACACTCTCTTCCCACCATGAACTGTTTGAGGAATAATTAACAGAGAAAATAAGAGAGAAGTAACAATAATATTCATAGATATGATGACGAAACCCCCCAGTAACACTTCTGAAAGAAAAGATACAGAGAAATGGAGAAGAAATCGGTAACTGTTGGTATGGTAATTATGGGTCAGTGGCTAAAGCTAATGAAGCTCACAATATATATAGAGATCATAGAGAAAGAGATAGACGCAGGGGGGGGGAGCGAGGGACATATTGAGTGAGATCCACTGGAGATTCACACTGGACAAGTGGACCTACGCATTCTAACCTCGCTTTCTCTCTCCGTGTTTTGTTTTACTTTTGAGTAGTGAAGAGATCCATATTTTATGACCGAAAGCTCCAATTGGTGTTCATACTTCTAATTTGGCGTATATTGGTTGTTACTGGTAAATGTGTGAATATTTCCTCTATGCTCTATTGCAGGGGAGAAGGAGAAATATTGTTGGTCCTTTTGAATAAGGAATTTATCTCTTCAAAGACAAAGTTTAGATTGCTTCGGCTGTTGTGGCTATTAGGATTATAGCATACTTTTAAATTCAAGATTAACTTGTAGACGTACTCATACATCAACCACCAATAAGATCTCTGTGAGAAAGGATAGGATAATACGACTCAAAACATCATGGTTATAAGCCAACTCTTTAATTTCAAGACCAATTTTATTAACAAATAAGATATTTGTTAGTTTTAAGAAGTATTTAATGTTTTTTATGTGCGCCCATATTTAATCATGGTATTCCATTTTTACCATAATAATAAGATTTAGAAGACAGAGAAAAATACAAGAATACACATGCAAGTATTTAACCATTAATTATAGTGGTTTAAATTGTGCATGGAAAATGATAGAGATTAATATAATGTTGTTTAATGTAGATAATAAGTACAATATTATAAATGACTTGAATTTTATAACAAACTTCTTGTATTAAATCATTTCTATCGATACCTATGAACTAATTAACTATGCGGCATTATATTTATGACTAAAATGGGTTAATATATCATTTTAATTGAATTGTGAATTAATGAAGTTATTTAAAAGTAATTATTTGTAGTTCTCTTCGAATTTCTGTATCATTCTAATTGTGTCCACCAAAGTGCTTATTTCAAAAATAAGTTGAGACATTTCAGCTTTCATAATAAATTGTTAGCTTAATTAATATTAGTGGCCCAACATGAATTCCATCCTTAAAACATCTAACGGGTGTATCTCTAGCTACATAGTAGGATGCCCATCACACTGTCCAAATTTAATTTATTCGAAATAATATAGATATTATATTTAACCAAAAAATATAGATCTTATTATTTTTAAATTACATTTTATTTCTCTTTATCTCAAATGAAACAAAATATCAGACAATAGATTAATATTAGAACTATGAGCTAATTCTAAAAATTTGTTTAAATTAAAAAATACAAAAAAAAAACAACAGCTTATAGGAGATGATCCGTATTGTATGGAATTGGAAACTCAATGTTGTTGATACATTGTTTTGATGATAACAAAAACCCCAAATTATGGCAGAAATTGAGATTTGGTTTAATGATTTTGAGACTGTGTTGGATCTGTCTAGAAGAATTTTAAAACTCGAGTCACAGGTTTTGCAAACTCAAGTTCTGTAACTGATTTTCAAAATTGAATATTGAAACTAGAAGTTTTGAAAAGAAGTTTTGTGAACAAGTTCAAGAACTCGAGTTCCACAACTGTGTCTCAGAACTGGAAGTCAAAACTTGAGGTTCCAACTTCAAGTTTTCCAATCACGTTATAGAACTCGAGTTTAAATTCGTTCAAAACTCAAATTTCACAACTGTTTTTAACATCACATTATAAAACTCGAGTTCCATAACTGTCTCTCAAAACTTGGTTTCAAGACTTGAAGTTCTGACTGGAAGTTTTTACAAAATTACTCGAGTTCTCTGTTTTTCAAAACTCGAGTTCCATGCCTTGTAAGATTTCATCAGTTCAAAAACTTGATTCTCAAACTCGAGTCATCACTGAAAGTTTTCCAAAACTTGGGTTTCTAATTTTCCAAACTTGAGTCTCAAGAACCTTTTCAACTGAAAAGTTTTTCATACATTTTAGAACTCGAGTCCTCATTTCCATAACTTGAAGTTTTACAACGGGACTCCAAAACTTGATATCAAAACTTGAAGTTTCAAATGAAAGTTTTTCAACTATACTTCAGAACTTTCATTGCAAACTCGAGTCTCAATTGAAAGTTTTCCAAAATTCGAGTCATGATTATCAGAACTGGAAGTTTTTCAACTGAGCTATTAATTTCTATGTGACAAAACTTGAGTCGTGAAATCATGCAAACTCGAGTTCCTTTTTCCTCTGACACAGCGTCTGACACAGCTACGCATAGCATTTACCAGATCTTTCCTTTTTCGTGCTGGACCATTTTGAAATTCACCTGCTCCCATAAATGTGTTATGCTTTGACTGAGTAACAGGAAATGGGTTTGTTAAATTCCTCTCCACCGTGGACTCTTAATGGACAAATTTACAGACGTTGAACATACAGCTATTAATGATAGACATGAAAAGCTGATAATATGAGTAACTGACACGAGTCTCTCTCTAACGGCTATTCAAAATCTGAGCAACGGCTAGCAAACGAAGTCTGGGCTATAAATGAAAAGCAATCAAGCCAGAGAAGATGACGACGAAGAGGATGGAGTCAGTGAACAAAAAATAGAGCATATCATTAGGACTCTGATTTTTTCTTCTCCGAAAGCTTCTATGTTTATTTATCCACTCTTTGAGAGAGTAGTTTATTGTTTTCATCCAAACTCATTGTATTTCCGTGAGAAACTCAAGATTGGGATCTTGAGATTATTGGTCTAGGTTTGAGTTGAGAAAACAGAGCATGTGAGTCTCTGTTATAGTAAAGTCTGTAAGGGAGTATGATTCCTGGTGTAACCTTACATGTGGTAAGGGGGAGTGATTGTAAAGGTTTCTCAAGTACCTGTGTTGCAAACTTGAGTGGATTTCATAAATGCCTAAAAAAGTTTATGGGGTTCTCAAGTACCCACAGTGACAAACTTGAAATGGATTTCACAAGTATCTGTGATGACATTGTGATTGTAATGGTTTTTCAAGTATCTGGTTAAACTTGGAAGGTATAGTGGATTGAAAATCTCAGAGGTGCTCTGAGGACTCGACATAGGTCAGAAAAGGCCGAACCAGGATAAATCGTTGTGTATTTTTCATTCCTTCATCTTCATTAACTTGCATTGTTTTTCTTCGTGCACCATTTGATTTCATAATCTGTTTCAATTAATGATTTGAGTATTTTGATCATCTGAATTTTGAAAAGAAATTTTTAAAGACACCTAATTCACCCCCTCTTAGGTGACAGCCGTTTCTAACAAATGTCATAACAAATCAAATATTTAATCAACATTCATTTGCATTGAATTTATTTATGTAATTTGGTGATTAATTTTGGTTGATCAAAACAGCATACAAGAGTTGATTCCAAGAGTCAGGAACACCGGGGAGGCACCAATGTGTACAGTCAATTCCCCGACGGCTGTAAAGTTAAAAAAAAATTTGAAGGGTCAAAAAGGGTGGCTAAAAAATAAAATAAAATAAATTATATAAAAAAATAAATAAATAAAAAAAAGTCAGAAAAGGAGGCAAGGTTAGGTGAAAATTTTTCAACATTTTCGGTGGCTGCTTTCTTTGAAAAGAAATTTTCAAAAAAAATATAATAATAATAATATAATATTTATGAATAGTACTATTTGGGGTACTATAAATACCCCATACACCCTCACACTCTACACAACACACACAGCTCCACGGTGAGAGCAGCAGGAGAGAAGAGAGGAAAAGGGAGAGAAGGAGAGGAGTGAGAGAGAGAGGGGTATCTGAAAAGGAAGCTTTTCAGTCTAAGGTTCTACTATTGGGATTATTTAGGTAAGTAAAATGCCTTATTTTCATAAAACTTCCATCATAAAAGTTGTTCTAAATATTTTTCTCTTTCTAATGGTACCAATATTATATTTATTTGAGAATATTTTCGGAATTTTATTTTTGTACAGTTTAAGTTTTATTTGTAGAAGACTGTGGAATTGTAGATCTATTTTTATAACTATGATATGTGATATTAAATTTACTTTTATATACCTGTGATATTTATTACGAATTTTGTTATAATATATGATTTTTGATATTTATTGTTTTGAATAAATAGTAATGATTAAATTGTTAAAATAATATTTAGCAAATTTATTACTATTGCTATTTCATGATTTAATACTTATAAATATATATAGTTGGGTATATATATTTGTTAAAAATATATATAGATATATATAAATATAAAGGTGTATATATATTTATGAGTTTTTGGAATAAATAAATTTGTTTAAATAAATTATTTAAAAATATATAGAAAGTATTTAAATGAATTATTTAAATAAAAAGTATTTATAGATATAAATTTCTATGGGTG
>JANTPZ010122799.1:0-18167 GCA_025593235.1 Vachellia pachyceras | reverse complement strand
GTTCGATGAGTGATTGGGCACATGGTACCTTAGTTCCTAAGTTTTTGAAAGAGCAAAACATGACCACAAGAAGCTTCATCTGGTAGCCCATTAGTTTTATTTTTGATATTTTTTAGAAGAGTTTCCTTGTACCTATGAGTTACAACATATTAAAATTGGTATATTAGCTGTTAGATGATTTTAATTTCCTCAATTTTTTCTCATTTCCACGCAATCATAGTTGTCATGATTTCCGCAACTTTTTCCATGTTTCTCCTGGAATGACACTTTGTCTCAGTTTAACCTAGCAGAATGATTTTGAGAAGGAATAATAAACCACACATTTAATGCAAAATGTCATAGTTTTCGTTGAGAAGCTTATTAACGTTTGTTATCTGATCAGAGAAAACATGACAAGCTCAATCTTTGACTATCCAAGCTGTTAAATCTGTAGTCTGCTTTCCTTGCATATCCCTGTGATTCTTTACAGAACCCCCCCCCCCAAAAAAAAACAGTGCACTTGGTAATGGTTGTTGGAACTTGGAAATGCTTCAAACTGAGAAAAGTATTCACTTATTGTTCATGAGAGGATCAAATCTACTCTTTCATGGCATCTTTTTCCATTTAAGTATATTTTCACCTGTTCCTGCAGCTGTTTGTTTATGATACGGTCAACAAGAATCTATCCCCAAAGCCCGGGGAACAGCCAAAAATCCCTGTATCTCCATCATTGCTTGCTGGTGCCTGTGCAGGTGTTAGTTCTACTATCTGCACATACCCGCTTGAATTAGTCAAGACCCGACTAACAATTCAGGTATCTGTGTGGTTTTTTCCATCCCACCTAAATAGAATTGAGAAAACTTACACTTATTAGAAATATCTGCTGCAGAGAGGTGTTTATGATGGTTTGCTTGATGCATTCTTAAAGATAATTCGTGAAGAGGGCCCTGCAGAACTTTACCGAGGCCTTGCTCCCAGCCTTATCGGAGTGATTCCATATTCTGCCACCAATTACTTTGCATATGACACTCTTCGGAAAGCATACCGAAAAATTTTTAAGCAAGAGAAGATTGGCAACATCGAAACCCTCTTGATCGGATCAGCAGCCGGTGCTATTTCAAGCAGTGCTACTTTTCCTCTCGAGGTGGCTCGCAAGCATATGCAAGTGGGAGCCCTGAGCGGAAGGCAGGTTTATAAAAATGTGATTCATGCTCTTGCAAGCATACTCGAGCAAGAAGGGATTCCAGGTTTATATAGAGGGCTGGGACCAAGCTGTATGAAGTTAGTACCAGCCGCTGGAATCTCTTTTATGTGCTATGAAGCGTGCAAGAGAATACTGGTTGAGATAGATGGCGAGGAATAGCCATAAGAGAGGCAGAATTGCATACTTCTATTTTTGGTCCGGGGTGGAATTGCATATTTCACACGTTCGGCATATTTATTTTGCATCTTCTTTTCATAAAATTGCTGGAACATTTTTCCCCGACTTATTTTTTTCTAGTACAAATGAGGGTGGATTATTGGTCCCCCAAAAAAAAAAACTAAAGTCAGTTTTGGCATTCTCCTGGCTATTATGGTTTCACTCTAGAAGTTACTTGTCGGCTATTCCTATTTTCTTTCATGCATAGTGACTAATCAGTTTTGGTAGGGCATTTAGGGCCCGTTTGGTTTGATGGAATTGGCCCACATGGAGATGGAAATGGAATTGATTTCCATCTTCATGTCTGTTTGGTTTAATGGAATTGATCATGGTATTGATTTCCATATGGAAATCAATTCCATCAAAAGGACAGATTTGAATTCCATCAAGCTACCCATGGAATTGCCCAAAATTCCATGGAATTACAGTTGTGTCCTTGCTGCGTCAGCCTCATCCCCGATGAAGCTCGACCTCGTCGCTGAACACTTGCTCGACGGTGAACACTCTGGAGTTCGTCTCATCGTTGACCTCCATCTCATCGTTGACCTCGTCTCATCTATGAAGATCTCCATCCTCAGTCTCATTGTCGACCTCGTTTCATCGCTGACCTCCGACCTTCCAACGATCTCCGGCCAAAGTTGCAAGCTTTGAGCTTGCCGACAAGCTTCAACTGACTTCCCACCGTTGCTTCGAGCTTGACGACAACAATTTTTGCCACGCTCGGTTTCGACGGCGAGATTGGGAGGGTGGGAGAATTTAAAAAAAATAATTTAAAAGGGTTTTTAGATCTTTTCATTTAAAAATCATACCTCATTTTCATGACATACCAAACGTACTTTTAAACCTCATTTCCATATCTATTTCCATATCCTTCAAAATGAATTCTGCGTACCAAACGAGGCATTAGTAGACTTTGTTGGTAACTGCTGAGTAAATCCTTCATTTTTGGTTGAATACAAATTGTTTTTTTTATGTCTGTTTGGTAGATTACTAAAACGTTAGTTTTCACCATGGAGGATAGGATGAAAATATATTTTTTAATCATAATAAAAATGGAAAGTTTAAACGAATAGTTATAATATTTCTAGTGGTTTTCTTTGCCACTCCACTGGATTCGTGAAATCATGCTTCAATCCCACATACAGGGTAAATGACAGCAACACAGGCACAAAACAGCAACTTGTTTCGTTTCATTAAATAAATAAATTATGATAAATAACCTGTATCATCTGGACAAAAAATATCACACCCACATAGAGCTCTACACAAATAATTCAGCAAGGACATGTAAAGAAATAGTAGAACAGGTAAGCGATTGGGGTTTTCCATCTATCCCTCGTACAAGTACCCCACGACTTAAGATCCTCCACAGACAACTTAAATAGACTGACTGACTCTTGCTATGCCTATATACATGATTGCATCCTCGAGTCTCTGAAAACAAAAGGGGGAATCTTAACACATCCAAAATCATACTCTTCATGTTTCTTCAACAAGAGAACTAGCAGTTGATGCCACATTGACCGTTGCTAGAAGCTTTCGAGGTGTCGGAGGTGAAGGGATCAATCCTCACCCACAGCAAGGAGAATATGGAAGCAAGGAGAATAGACCAAACAATAACAATGGTTGGGGTACGATTTTGCCTTCCAAGCAGACCCTTCAAGAATGGGTATAAATGGGCAACCACCCATATGGCAAAGAACAGCTTTCCAAATAGAGGACCCCATGATTGGTATCCGCTGTTAATGGCATAGGATACGCCTGCGACAATCCCTATCATGTTCACTATAAGGACAGTTGTAGGAGGGATCAGAAGTGATGTCCATTTGAACACATAAAGCTCCGCAAAGTCCCCATCATCATCTGATGCCTTAGACGTCACAGTGAAGTTTGTGTCGATACCGGCAAGCACTTTGAGAAGCCCTTGGAACACAGCAAAGAGATGTGCAGATGTACCACCAATAACCCAGAACTGCTCATTCCTCCACCAGTCTTCAATGCCGACCCCACTCCACCTGAGCTCAAGAATTGAGGTGGCAAAAATGGAGACGAAGAGGAGGATAAACCACATGCTAGCAAAGTTGCTTATCTGCACAAAATTAAGTAGATTTCCAAGGTGAGGAAAGCTCAGCTCAATTTCAAATAAACCTCAAGAGATAAAACACACTATTAAATAGAAATGATAACTTACCTCTGGAATAATAAATTTATTTGTAAGAAGACAAAATGCAGGGAGAACACAGTAAGCAATTAGCGGGATTGAGGTAAAGGGGTAGACAATTGTGTTAATATAAGCCAGCCTCTGTAGGGGCTTCAATCTTCCGTTGTAGCCATACCATAAGGGACAATGCCTGCTAAGGAAAATCTCAATGGACCCCAAGGCCCACCGAAGCACCTGATTAAGACGGTCAGAAAGATTGATGGGAGCAGAACCCTTGAATGCAGGTCGAAGCGGCATGCAATAGACAGAGATCCAACCGCGTGCATGCATCTTGAACCCAGTCAAGATATCTTCAGTCACAGAACCATAGATCCATCCAATCTGGTGGAAACCAGAACAGGAGTGATCAAGGATTCAAACCATTAATGCCACTTCTCAGATTTCTTTATATTAGTGGATATTAAGTTAGAAGCAGAACGATAAGTTTCCAGACTCACCTCTTTGCCCCATTCTGTCTTGTCTTCATAACCACAGCTGATGACATGGATTGCTTCCTTGAGAAGAGTTGCAGGATTAGTTGAGGGAGGAATGCCGCCCTGTTCCATGAACGTTGCAGCAATGAAAACTGGGGACTGACCAAAACGCTTCTCTAAGCTCTTCTGAGACATGAGAAGTGACCTCTCATCATCGTATCCTGCAAAGGGGGAAAAGAATACATCAAATATTAGAATTAGAAATAGCTTAATTTAATGTCAAATTGAGCGTGGAGTGAGGATTAAATTAAATGACATAAGAAATCCAACACATGGAAAATCTCAGATGCAAAAGCAACTGTAAACAATGGAGTCATTGGGAAGATTTTCATAACAGTAACAGACCTTCAACACCCTCATCTATGTCTTCCATATTGAAGATGGGAATAGTAGATTCAGTTCTTTTTGCTGCCCTCTTCTTGTCGATGTACTTCTTATCCTTTCCCTTCTTTCTAGAACCCCAACAACTCTTCACAATAATATTGGGCTCCAAATCTTCTTCGGTCAAAACAGGATCATAGCCATAAAGAGCCTGTCTATTGAAACAACAACCAGTTCCCACATAGACTGGGCCCTGGACACCATCTTGCCCCTTCATGTTGATCTGACAAGTAATAAAAGAAATGAAATTCAGCCAATGCACTAAAAAAGTCTATTCTCTAATACTAAAATTAAAAGTGGGGAACTTACATCAAAGAACACAATATTGCGATTGGCATATCGATCATGCATATCAATGCCATCAAACCGCTGAGGGAATTGTACATAGCAAGTTTTCTTCCCCAGGACAGGATCCATCATGAAACACATGGCTTCCTTAAGAGCTTTGCTATTATTGAAATAGTGATCACAATCGACATTCAATAGATATGCACCATTGGTCAAGACAGCTGAAACTCGAATCTGATTCATACAAGACAAACCCCTTTTAACATGCATGTTTTGTTCTCAATACACTTCTAGTAAAACAACCCAGAAAATTGTGAAATGGCAAACTGCAAAATAGTAAGAAACTGCCAAAAGTTTAACTACAAGGAATGATGATTGAGATCCCCTCCGAAGTCCTCAGTCATATTTAGATGATTCGTTATTCAGAGTTCATGAATGAGCATATCATTGAATGCGATCAGCACAAATTAGTAGGTTATGTCACATAATCCATATATGCAATTCTATAACTAAAGCTAATCAATGAAACCACTACAAAAACGTCATATGTCTAATGAGTACACCATCACATACAACCGCTATTGTATATATGCTCACATCACTTGAACATGAGAACTGAATTGGAAATGGTACTTCAGTGTCACATACCAAAGCATTCATAGCACCAGCCTTCTTGTGATGCTGAAAGCCTGGTCGCTTCTCACGGGAAACATAAACAAGTCTAGGTAGCTCATTTCCATCTGTATCAAGGCCTCCACTGTGACCTAAGAACACCTGCATACAATATAAATTTTCCTCTCAGCATGAACACATAATTTAAAGGGAGGGGACACATCCACAAGTGCACTTGGTGGACATATACCTGAATCATTCCAGGATGATCCCTTGGGTTATTTCCAGGCCATGGAGTTCCATCCTGCATTGTCCAACCTTCTTCTGGCATCTTCTGAGCTTTGGCTACCAGGGCATTGATCCTTATTTTGAATTCTTCATATTCTCTCTGTTAAGCAAAAATGATCAATGTTTAGAAGATCTGAATTTCGAAATAAAAATCGATCACATTCTCCATTGTAAAGAACAACCTTCATTGCTCGGCGCTCCTTCACAAATGAAGGCTGAATCTTGTCCTTCAAATAATCTATCTTCTGAGCAAAATAAAACTCAGGGGCTCTTGGCTCGATATTGTGCTTCTTGCAGAAGGGCACCCACTTCTTTGCAAACTCCGCAGTTTCTGAAAGGGCTTCAAAAGTCAACATAGCTGAACCATCATCTGATACATAGCAAGAAACCTTGTCCACAGGGTAATCGACAGAAAGTATTGACAAAACAGTGTTTGCAGTTACAAGAGGAGGCTCTTTCAGGGGGTCCACTGTACTGACAAAAACATCCACAGGAGCCAACTGTGATGGTTCGCCATCACGGTCATATCTGAACAAAAACTAGGGTTAATAAAATAGCGAACCTATCATAACTATCAAAACGTTCAAAATCCTGATTAACAGACAAAGAATTCTCACCTTAAAGCAAGCCTATCAAGAAAAGTCTCCCGATTAATGGGATACCATTTTGGAAACTGATCCAGAATCCAGGACATGGCAAACCAAATCTCACAAATGACTGATGTCAGCCACAGGGGGTATGCATCTTTCACAGGATGAGTCACACGGTATTGCAAGAAGAAGCCCAGAATAATAAGCCGGAGTATAATTACACCACGATAAGGTGTCAAGTGAGAAGAAGAAATAGGCACCACACGACTCAAAGGCTGTCGAGCATCATCAACCCTATAAGGAATAAATTCCATTAGCTTTAAGAAAATAAAATCCGAATATTTAAGTGGATGAACGTTTCTAGGTCATATTAGTATGCATATTCAAGATACAAATTATACTACAAAGATTATTCTAGGCATCAATCAAAAAAGTTTGGAAAACGATTAGAAGCATAATTACTTTCCAAGTTCCACCACCTAGAAACTAAACACTAGGGCAAGTGGCTTACATTTGCAGTTCTTCTCCATTGGAACCTGTCCCTTCCATGTCACCCTTCCCTTCATTGTATCTATTACCAGTCATTTGCACCATGTTTTTCTCCTGCTTGAGCTTCCACCCTTCAACCCTTTCTTTCCAGTCAACGTTAGGCAGACCATAAGAATTCAAGTCCTTTGAAGGGTCAACAATTCTCACTGGAACTGTGATAAGAAAAATCATCTTCAATCAACAGTTCATAGTAACCATGAAATATCATATGGTGGCATACATCAACTCAACTTTATACCTGGTTGCCTTGGATCAATATAGGGAAGTGAGTGAACCTTTTCAGATGGACCCAAAGGTCCTGATGTAGTTCGCACAGATTGGGTGTCAGGTGTTGGAATCTCACCGGACATCTGATCATATGAAGAAACAATGGGTTACCAAATATAAACCAAAGATCACTAAGTAATTACAGAGTTAATTAACATGGAAGTTTATTTTGTAATACTGCCAAATACAGAATCCACATAATGCTTCCATACTTCAAATAAGTAGCAATCACGGCAAAGATGACAAAAGGAAAGGTTCAAACTTAAAAATATTCATTAATGATTATTCTTCACTCTTAGATTGCAGTTCATGAATAACGACAATTTCAAGCATTTCATGAGTAATAGTTGGCATGTCTTAAATGATTTTAAGAATACTGTCACATAGAGGACGCATATAATGGTTCTATATGTGAAATAAATAACAATTACAGAAAAGAAGACAAGAATAAAGAGGTCCAAAATATCCGCTAACAGTTACTCTTCAGTATTAGATTGCAGTTTAAGAACAAGGACAATTTGACACATTTGATGAGTATGAAGTGAGCAAGTGAGAGGTAGAAGTAAGAAGGAAAAATAAAAAATCTAATCCACTAGCAGCAAAAACAGTGAAAAGCTACAAGTCATTTTGAACCAATACCGGCTGTCCACTAGTGAGGAGTGGAATTGGTTGTTGAGAATCATATCTAGCAGATGAAGAGATGTCAGCATCTTCTCCTTCCCACTGCCGCCTAGATTTGGTTTTTCCTTGATCATAATTGAACTCATTCTCTATATCATCAACATCATCCTCATCGTCATCTCCCTCCACTCTTGGACTCCCTGAAATATAGATTCATTCTCTTTATTCAAAAACTAAATACAGGGTCAGACATTTAAATATGTGTATATATATTGCATAAAGGGGCTAACCTTTGTGCCTCTTGTACCTAGTTTTGCACTGAGGGCAAGCCTTGTTCCCATCTTTCCGCTCATATTCATAACAAGGACGACAAACTGGGAAGGCACACTCATTGCAAGCAACAAAAACATCACCGGTTGCTGTTAATCCCACACTATCACCACATATTTGACAGATTTGGCCATTCAAATTCTTCAAGGGTTTGGGCTGCAGCGTGTATACATTTTAAGAGTTAGAACTACAATACTTGAACCAACCTTTTTCACCAAGAAAAAAAATAGTAGAAGAATTATCGTTTTCTTAGGAGATGCATAACACAGATGGCATGCCACCTCCCCATGCACGGAGATATTTATACTTGATAAAATGGAATAGAAAACAGGATCATTGATGTTTAACAAAGTTAATAACAAGATGGATAAGGATCAGAAAGAGATTTAAAGAAATTAAGTAAATCCCATTAATACTGCCAGAGTGCCGTGCTTATTACAATCACAACTCAGACTACAGTCAGACCAAATGGCATCCTATCTGACCGACAGCTTTGACATTCTAACCAACTGTGAATAAATTCAGTACATGAAACTCTCCAAATCTCACAGCATAAATCTAAAACATAAAATTCCGCGCTTGAACACATCATTAAGACACGTCAAAATCAGATTTTGATCGCAGTAATCAGCTTATTTACCCCCAACCATAAATTTTTCCAATCATATATTCAACCGCCCTAAAACCCAAATGCAAGCATTTTCCATAAATGAATTGACCAAGAAAAGAAAAGCACATCGGTGTCTGGATCAATTAGGCCAAATAGAAGAATGGAGAAGGAGAAAGGAAGCCCCGGGATCAGGACTGACAGAGACCTAATTTCCAGGAACCTCAAGCATCTGTATCTGCTGTCTCTTAGAGAACTAGATCTGAACCACAAAAGGCAAAAATGAAGGTAGCCAACAAGTAGAATAAAGTTGGACAGCGCCGATAGAATCTGATTAATAGTATTCAGTCTGATCACTTCCCATTGCCATTTAACGGAAGGGAAAGAAAAAGGAAGAAAGAAAGAACCAATTTTTCCAATTCACACAGTCTCTCACAGAAGATACAGTTTTTAAACAACACTATTCCCTTGAGACGGAAAAACTGAAATCATAAAAGAGATTTATAATAACACTAACCCCACTATCTGAATCATGACGAATTCGGACAAGCTCGTTCCTTTTATACGACCCAGCCACCATTCCCACATTGGCTTCCATATTTTCGCCAATCTCGTTGCTCCGATCTCCCACAGAATGTGCAGATCAATGAAGCTCACGATCGAAAATGATAGTGGGAGAGATTTGGAACGACCCAGAGGAGACAAAGCTTGAAAATCTTCGCCCACTCAACACGCCATCTTTCTCCGTCTCTCTCTTTATCTCCCTCTTCAGTTCCAGCTGCCGATCCAGTCTCCAGTGTGTCTCCATCTGTTTTATTGTACCCACTTTGCCTTACTTTATTGTGGTGAGGTATTTCTACTGGCTAGATCGGTTGCCGTTTCACTTGCTTCAGTTCTTCTTGTTAACCTCCGTTGAGTTTCTCACCAAATTACTACCAAGCACTTTCGATTTCCCGCGGGGGGTGACTGGGGCCACTGACTTGTTGACTCTATGGACCAATCAAATTCGGACGCGTATTGTGACCAACTGTAAACTCCAAAACCATGTAAGGACTTTCGATGCCTAGCATTTCGTGAACTGGTACCAGGCTGTCCTCCCCTTCACCGGTTACTTCCGGTGTCCCCGGTGAGCCTCCCCAAGGGCTGTCGGTGCCACATGACAATCAAAAATTTGAAAAATTGAAAGAAGACAGCGTTCCTAACCTCCTTGCGGACTTCTGTAGTTTTTCCTCTTCTGCTAAGGGGCTGTTAAGACGTCCTTATAATTTACATGAATTAGTTAGATATTCCCATAATTATTGAATCGACCATCTAATTTTTATTATTTTTATCGTAATAATGATGGATTCATCGATTGATATTGATAGATCAATTATTGTTGTTTTGACAATTTGCTATGCGGTACAATGAGAATTCACCCCTCAGTTTCACACATCCCGATCTGGAAAATTACATGCAATGCCAATCGTCTGCTTACTGTGAAAGATCATAAAAATTATAATATTAAGAAGGATAAAAATAAAAATTTAAAATACTAAATTACCCCTGACAACAATTTCTATTTTCTCTCGTACATTCTCTCACACACTATATTTTTAAAAATAATATAAAATCTTAAGTTTTACTAAATTAAACATAATATTTCTCAATTTTTACTGAAAATTCACACTTCATTGGATTTTTTTTCAAAATTATATATTTTTTAAAACTTAACACAAACTTTAATTAAAAATAAAAATTATTTAATGTTAATAAAATTTAATATCTTTGATAATTTATTATATATGTTCAATGAAAGTTATATAAGTGTAGAAAGTAAAAATAAAATTTATTCAGTTTAAAATAATTCAGAGAAAGTTTATATAATTTATTTTTAATTTAGAAGAACTTTATATGAGTTAAAAAATGCATGTAATATTAATAAAATAAAAATTTCTGGAAAATCTATCATAATATGAAAAGATAAAAAAAATTATTTTTAATTTTTATATAAATTTTAATTCATATTAGTGTTGATAATATAAATTAAACAACTTTATGTTGTGTTAATTGATTAAATGATATCTTGATCATATGAAACAAAACTTGGTGAAAAATAAAAATTAATTCATATTGATTGATTGATTCATGTGACATGTTATTTATGGATAATTTTAATTTTAGTTATTTCTTAATTTTAAATGTAGTCAATAATGTAAAAGGTTCAGTTATGGGCAAATTAATAATTTTAAACTTCTATTTTGAAGTTTGGCCCTTTTAAGTAATTAACATTTTAATGGTCCTTTATAATAAATATTATTTTCTCTTGGTCTTCTTTTTTAATTTCCCATAATTTATTTTTATGATATTTTACAATATTTTGCCTCGTGAAAATTGATGCAGCTGCAGGGAATATTTGACACCTCCATCCAAATCCGCAGGAAAGCTGTTACGATTTGTATTATAGAACCCAAAATACATGTTTGTTTGGGGATGATGCCAAATTCAAGCAGTATGTGTTCACTTCATCGTTGTAAATATGCGATTTTAACTATGATCAAATTGATATTTTCTGTTCAACGTAGCTTGCTGCTGTTTTTAATTTGATATTTTCTGATTTAGTTATGATCACGTTATGTGAAGATTGCTGGCTGTTTATACTGTATTGCCAGCTTGAATTTCGAAGATCTTCCCAAGCCTACAAAGTTGCCATTTTCCATGTTAATAGTTACTTTATGCTCCTAGGAATGGACATATTGATTATTTAATCTTCCAGTGTCTTGTACTACACTCCAATTATTCAACCCCAAGTGTCTTATACTGCACAAAATGTCATCTTTTACTGGGATGAAAATTCCTTTTTGTATGTAATCAATACAGATACTTCCCACCAAAATATTATAAGTTTAAAAGATGAAGTACAATGAGATCATACGTTAGGACCAAATTAAATTCCGAATAAGATCTTGTAATAAATACAAGAGGTAGTAATCTAATAATCACGTTTGCTTAAAATCTTCAAGCTTTCAGGAATAACAGAGCAGAACCAGATGGGTGGGCTCTGCTCAGCTCAAACCATTTCCAGCAATATAGAAGAGAACCAATATAAAATACATGTCATAACTAGGTGATCAAACGTTCAAAACTTAAGGGTCTTCTTCTCATTGGCCCCGCAACAAATCCGTTTTATGGGAGACAACCAATGATACTTTCACTATGGGCCTGACCATCCAACAACAGCATCACCGACAGATCACAGCGCCATGACTAGTATCTTAATTCGCAAAAATCGATGGGGTTGGTCAAAACTCAATGACATCTGAATTTGCAAAGGTGAAACAAGTGGTTGAGAAATTGAAACGTACAAGATGAAACTCACATCAGAGATCAGGACTGTAGCAATCAATCTAGGATCACGACATTCTAACGCACACCTATTTTCTTTCTTCTGCTTTCTCACTTCTATTTCTTTCTGTCTTTCAACTTCCCTATCTCTCTTCCTTTAACCTGCTCTCTATACGTTCCTTTCAATATGTGTGTGTGTGTGTGTGTGTGGATAATAGTATCTCAGATAGTTCCTTCAGCACCAGAGCCTCCTCTCCTGCTTGCTGTTGTGTTCTTCAGTATCTGTGCAAGTGCAATAACACAATTACTGCGTAAAACCAACACACGTGCGACTTTATCCAAGTCCAGACACAGATTACAATGACTAAATTTTTAGAAGTGCAGATTGGTGCAATGCATATTATACAGCGCCTATGATGGTTGCTGGTAACTCTGAATCATTAATCTCAAACTAAAGAGCGTCTCTGATTATGTAACTGATTGATTTTCCCAATTCACCACAGTAAAGCATGTTTCAATTTAAATTCTCAAGAGACATTTAATCCAACGAAAATTATAGACCCATCAGATAATGAGAAATAGTTCCATGGATTAATCAGAGATTGAAAGACTCCCAATTCGCCACAGTGAAGCATGTTCCAATTTAAATTCTCAAGAAAAATTTAATCCAACGAAAATTATAGACCCATCAGATAATGAGAAATAGTTACATGGATTAATCAGAGATTGAGAGACTCACAATTGACCTACATGTCTCTGCTCTCTATCAAATTGATGTTTTTCATTAGATTGAACTCGCCCAAGAATTTCTTGCTCAAATCGATGTAGATACTAGATAGGAACAAGTCATGAACTTGGTTCCTTTCTAATATAGAAACCTTAAACGCTGATAGTATCAATTAAGCACAAACTTCACATTGGTTCTCTCAAATCTAATTTGTATGTTAGCTAAACAGAAAGATGCAAGCCTGAAATCATTTGTGAAATGGTTCACATTCAAAAAGACGTTAAGACAAGAATACAAATAGATCAATATCAGCTCTAGCAATCACCACTAGACATGATGTACAGGAAAAGAGTAAGGATTAATGGTTTATATAAACAATGCCAAACCTAATGGTGATCAAATGGTTTTGCACAAATTCGATTAGGGCTTTTAGTTTTGCATTGCTTTGCTTCAACCAAATCAAATCATAAGGAATGGTCAGTTCACATGCATACCTTCCTATCGAAGCCGCTATTTTGCTCTAAACCGAGGATAACATATAACGCAGAACTATTCCCTCTTATGTTCAAAAAACGATTCTTATGGCACAAGTGATGAAAGAAATGGTATATTATTTGGTGCGTAAATAATATCAAAAGCCAAGTGGCTCATAATGCTCATTGAAGAACAGGATTAAGTTGAGATGTTAACTAAGATATGACATACATGTCGTAGCATCTGATTCTCGTTCTGTAAAGTGGACAGCCTCTCTTCCAACTCTGAGTTCTTCTTCTCCAAGTCTTTAGCCTTAGTTTCCAAATCAATCAAGTACGCCTTCTTCCTCTCCCTAGCTTGCTGCGCTGAAACTCTGTTCCTCAACAGCCTATTCCATTTTCACACCCCACCATTAGGATTTAGGAAGTTACAGTTTACAAGATGCAACGAACTAATCGCACGGGAAGGGGCAACAAAGTAAATTCAACTACTCATATTGATTCAAGACCTCTCATTACGCACCTCTTTAGCCGCTTGCTTTCTTTGTCAGCTGAGTTTCTCCCTCTCTTCCTTTGGCCCTCCCCTGTCCTTTGAACCCGGTCATTTGCAGCACCTGCACTGGAGTCTGGACGAGATGCTGACGGTCCAGCGGTCTCAACGCCGATCTCGGGCACCCGCATGATCTCCTCGTCACTCTCAATACCTGGATAGAGACAAATTTCGAAAAGAAAATCAAATGATCATTTTTAGCTTCTGCACTAAATAAACACCAATGCAACAGGAAGGGTAGGTTTGGCTTTGCAAATTCTATCGGAAAAGGATTTTTGCGGGAGAAATAAAATCTCAGATACCACAAATTTCGAATGGTGAACATGGAAATTCCCCAAATATGTCAAAGAGTATTAACCATATTTATTTTGTGGAATTAGCTTAATCTGCATTAGCAACACTACTGACGGCCTCTGAACCGATACCCAGTGTTCTCTGAAATGTTTGGCAAAGATTTTCTTTGGCCGATGGAAATGTTACTAGGGATTAACATATCCAATCGATTAACTAATCAGGAGTAACAAGGGCAGAAAGCCATTCGTAAAAGAATTTGACCTTCTTTTACTTCAACTTGGAGGGCAGAACTTGAAGATTTTTCACTGCTCGAACGCAGAGAGCTAGCGGCAATAGAACTTGTAACTTGCTCCTCCATTTTGACCCACGAGACGACAAAACCAGAACGAAACAGAAATGGCCGAGTGGATTTCAGCAAAAACAATAGAACCTGGGGGTTGGCATTTGAGTAAGAAGGAAAAAAGGGGGATGACAGATGTCACAGAGAGGGTCAAGGAACTAACGGGGAAGACGTTGACAATGTGGTTATGACCGTTGGATGCAGCTGAAATCGACGGTAAAGAAGTAACAATCGTGGGCAAATATAATCCATGGGAATCTCCATGATCAAACGCTCCTTCACGAGATTATTGGTCAAAAATAAAAAGGGGAGTTCCGTGAGATCGTGGAGGAACGTGGATTGTTGGATTTGTGCTGCATTCAACGGACGAAAAAACATATGCAAAACAATGAACGTAGATCGGGCTTACTGAATTCCGGGTTGGCACCGTTAAGTGTGCAAAGAGCCGAAGATTTTTTTGGCCAACGCAAAGAGACAAAGATTATCCCCTAGAAAATTTTTAATTTTTATTCATGACATATATCTGTCTTCTACAGTTTTTCCACAGGTTTGAAAAACCGGTGGTGTGGCTATTTGTCCAATATGGTTTGACATTTATCAAATGAGATAATCTGTTTCACATATTTACTTTATAAATGGTAAAAGTATTTATCTACCGTATCGTAAGAATGATTTTAAGCTCCTAAATTTTTTCCTTACAACTTGTATCTTTAGAGGATGAATGACCAAACTTTATGACTCGCTTTGTACGTTGAAGTTGATTTTGATGAAAATGGAGATGGAGATGGAGGTAAGGGTAGAAATGTCAATTCAATGGGTTACATCATGGAAATTATTTCTAACCATTTTAAATTCTATTTTCATTTATAATTCTACCATACCAAAACATAGGAAATGAATTCCATTTCCAATTCCATCTCCTAATTCTGCCCTACCTAAATACCATTAGTAAATCTTGTGCTTATGTCTTTTGCTTTTCCCCAATCCCATCAGATCAAAAAACTTGAGTATAATTCAATCACACTTTAAAATGCTTGGAAGTCCTTTTAATCCCGTCTGAAACTTCATGTGTGCTGCGTTTATTTCCCTCGTCCCAATTCCTTTCACAGTGTTCAAGTTGCACTCTCAACCACCGTACTTGAAAAGTGTTCGTTTCTCTTCTCAGCCATGCTGATCACTCTCACAGAGACTCGGGCCATAAATTTACCTTGTACACGACGAGGACTAGTTTTTTTAGCCGCAGGTACTTTGACTACCTCTTCCATGTCGACTTTAATTTGAAGCTTCCGTGGCACATTTGAAACCAACGTTGTGCTCTTGCCCTCCAAGTTCCCATGCTGTGCCGTTCAAATTCGATGAAACCCACACAAACTAAGGCCCGTTTGGTTGGATGAATATGTTGGAAATGGAAGAGAATATGTTGGAAATAGAATTGAAAATTTTTTAAGGTGTGCTTTTGGTTGGCACTGGAATGGAAAATAGGTTGATGGGAATATTTTTGTTTAGTTGGATTAAAATTGTAAGAAATAGAGTAGAGAAATTGTACCAAATGACCATATTACCCTTAATGACAAATGTAAAGTTTTTTATAAATCTAAGTATTTATTAATAAAAATTTAAATTATTTAATATTTAATCATATATATTTATTATTAATTATATTTATTTATAAGTGTGGTGATATATCATCACATCTTTCGTTGTCTTACTTCGTCGTCTGCGTCTTCCTCTGTTGTCTGCGTTTTCAGCCGTCATCTCCTATCATCTTCATCGTCTTCTCCGTTATCTTATACGGTGACATCTACAGTTTATCTTCTCCGTTACGATTTATTTGTTTGTCTTCACCCTTTGTTCTTCTTTTCTTCGTCGCTGAAGATGAGCTGATAATATATCACCACATTTGAATGCATAATTGAATTTTGAAGGGACTCATTCGAATGAGACATAAGGCTCATTTGAATGACACCTTTCATCTTCGCCATATCTTCAACACATTCGAATGCATATTGAAATTTTTAAACCTCTCATTCGAATGAGCATTTTTCCCATTCGAGTGACACCCTTCATTTTCATTGCGCTAATGAATTTGCCTTCCCACCGTTTCAGATGGGAGGAGAGGTTCCCACCTTTACATGAAAATTGGGCGCCGTTATAATCTGTTTTCCATTTCCATTGTCGGACCAAATAACCGTTGTCACTGGAAAATCTTGATTTTTCTATTCCGGCCTCTGATCAGCATCGAATGAAACGGGCTGTAACAGATTGAAAACAAACGAGAATGCACTCATTTGGATTACATCCACAAAACAGTGCCCGTCGACATGGAAGAAAGTTAAGCATGAAAAGGAGAAATGACTTACATAATATAAAATAAGTTACAGATCATTTACAGTCCATAAACAACATAATTTTATTATATACATACTTGACCCATTGTTTCTTAGTATACCATATCACTTTCAGTTTTTAAAACAGTCAGCTATTTTTTTTAATATTAAGGAATCTCATTAATTTATATATTTATCATTTTTATCTAAATTAATTTGTTTAATTTATACATTGATATACAATATAGTAATATATATAATTATTTCATAATATATATGTTATGCTTAAGTCACTTATTTAGTTTTTTAATCTAAAAAAATTCAATTAACTCCTAACAATTACATTAAAGCCACGGGAGACCAACTAGATACTACTGTGCATGTTTGGCAATGGATTTTAGAATCACGTTTGCGTAAGTCGAAAAAAGCTAATCTCACATACTTGCCTCAGTCCATGTGAAATCATTATTCCAACGGATTCTCAAACACACATGTTTACCTATTCAGGAATCCAAGGTAAATATTTTAAAATAGTTTTGTTTCGACTTACGTGCAACGTGATTAGTAATGCATTCCCAAAAGAAGCACATTAATCATTTGTTAGTATACTGACATCAATGATATCGACACCGTTTGGCAAACTGTCTAAAGTGCTTATAAGCACTTATAATCACGTTTACCAGTGTTTTTCGTAAAACGAGAAAATATCCTCTATATATTTGTCTCGGCTTGTATAAAAGTACTTATAAATACTTCTTCACCGCGCTGACAAACGGATCCATTAAATGTTATCTAAGTGTGTGTTTGGGAACTCCGCTGGGAGAATGGATTTTACAGATTCCGAGGCATTTTGTGGATTTCGAGATGGTTTTACGGATTTTAAGATGGTTTTTATGGATTTCGAGATGGTTTTTACAGATTTCAAGATGATTTTATTTCGATTTACGTGTACCGTTTTGGTAACGATGTTGCCAAACAAGCACTAAATAATTGATGTTTTTGGGCAAAAAAAAAAGCGAAAGAATCAATGCAACAGCTTTAAACTGGCGTTGTGAAGCCCATAAAAACAAAGTTTCTGGGCCGAGTCATTATTCACCTGTATCTGGATTCCAAGCCTTGGAGGAGGCGGGTCAGCTGGAGGTTAAGCCAGTGAAGCAGCAGATCATCCCTCTCTTCCGCGATTCCATCATGGTAAACATGGCGAATTCTAAAGCACCGTCGTCTTCGATGCCTGCATCCGCTTCATCATCTTCTAAGGGATGGCTCAAGAATATTTCGTCCATAGCAGCTCGCATCTACTTCTTCCTCATCCTTTTCCAGGTCCCTCTCTTCAGGTATTTCAAATTCTGATTTCCTCCTCGTCTGGTTCCTTGCGCTGATACAATCGAATTCGAAGCACTCGTATTATGAATTTAAGACGGGGAAGGAAATTTCACTAGCACTTTTTTGAAGCATATCACGGCGTTCGATTCATTTTCGTCGCCTTGCAGGGAAAATATTATTTAA
>JANTPZ010122797.1:0-10245 GCA_025593235.1 Vachellia pachyceras | reverse complement strand
CTTTACATATATAGGTGATGCAGATATGCACATTGCTGGCCCCTCATCTTTAAATGATGATGATGATATTGCTCCTGCAACTTCATCTCCTAATGTCTCAATATCTGCAGATTTAGATGATGTTAATGCTAATTTTAGAGTTGATGATTATTAGTCCGAATGTTAAAGAATTACAGGTGAAATATTTTGATATCATACAAATATATTTCGATATTTTGTAAGGATTTTTTTTCATGTTTGATGATAGATAAGTTAAAAAGTATATGGTTAGTTTGTTAATTGTTAGTAATAGTGTTTATTATTATTTTTTATTTGGAATTGTATTTTTTTTATTCTTTACCGGTCTGACCCCCGGTTTGACTCCGGTCTGACCCACTGACCCTTGACCCATTACCTTGCCCGGTTCAGTCACCGTGCAAATGAAGGAGTTACAACGTTTTGAATTTAGACTTTCTGAACCATTTATTTTTCATCAACGTAAAACTTATTCGAATGAAACTCGACTTTCTAAACATTTTTCTCTTTGAACGGTTTATGAAGGCCACTTTCTAAACCGCACCCTTTTTTGTGTTGTTTAAAAAGTGTACTTCATTCATATAATGCTGCGTGAATGGTTATAGGGTCATTCAAGTCATTTCTTTTAAACTTCGGTAAAGACGCATTAGAAACTATCAGCTGACTGGATTTAAAATTTCAAATTATCTTTCTGGGATTCACCATTTTCAAGGTACTTTTCTGTCATTTTCCCTTTTAACTTTCTATAATGTACTTTGAAAATATTTTATAAATTAAAACAACTCTTAATATAGAAATGCTTTCCACTCACAACTTTATGTTTAATGAAGGGTTGATACTTCACTCAGAAATAAAATAAAGGGTTAATTTTTATTATATTATAAGAGCTAATATTTTTAAATAAAATGAAGATTGAAAGACTAAAACTAATAACTTTAATTTGAATGATCAAATCAAAATAAGAGCAACTTGTCAAGTGAAAAGGTGTATCAACCATCTAATGTGCAAGTTTGGAAAATCTTGTCCTAATGGTGCATAAAAGCAAAGATAAAAAGTATCTCGAAATCTATAAACTCTTATTGAATTTTGTAAATTTTTTTTTGAAATTTCTCTAAACTCTAAATAGATTCCCAATATTAATGAAATAGTGAGGAACTTGTTTCAGGTTATTTAGACTAGATGTTAGAAGGCAAGACAAAAAAGGGACAGGTTTTGTCTCTTCTCTATTGAAAGGGAATAATAGTTAAGGCTGAGATTAATTTAATTAGATTGGATTTGGTATGAAACGGAGGGATAAATAATAATTGTTTGTTTCCCTGGGAATGAATCAACGCATTGATAATGATTGATGGCTCTCCTGCTTCTTATCTTCCTCACGCTTCCCAAACTTCCATGAGACACCCGAAGCTTCTATTTCCAGCAGCACTTCCTCCCAAATCCCTCTCTCTCTCAAACTTCAAGTTTGAACAAGTCTATAACAATGGCCCAATAGGAATGCACAAAAAGATACACCACCACACGAAAATGAAACTTTTTTTACTGAGTTCTACGGTACAGATTCATTCTACTCTGTCGCTTTTTAACTCCTTTTTAAATAAAAAAGCTCCACGTCGTGGTCTACTTAATCGACGGCCCAATCATCGCCCACGTTTCACTGCGCTCCTCATAATTAACGGATCAGATCGACGCTACACATTGGGCACTCTACGATAGAACTGGATGTTACTATGCTATTGATCCTTCCCTCCCCCATGTTTAAAACGAGGGGACGACGCCGTACTGAGTATCGAGCAAGAGATCTGTGGTGGGGTCGACCGAGCTGAACAGCCGGTCGAAGTTCGACTCCATCTCGGTCCGTTTGGCGAACCGCCCTTTGATCCTCGGCCGGGTCTCTGCGTAGGCCTTCCGTGAAGCGTACCGTATGGTTTTCTCAAACTTCCGGTTCTTCCTCTTCTCCCTGTATCTCAACACCCGAGCTTCCCGGCTCATACCACCGCCCAGCGAATTACCTCCCGATTGGTCTGTGGAATTCCCGGCCGATATGATTCCGCTTGATTCCGAACTGTTACTTATGTTGCCGCCGAACGGGAACGATATCTCTGGCACCCTGTTTCCTCCGTCTGGAACCACTCCAACATCAACCGAAGAAGATGATACCTGTAAATCACCGATTAGCTTTCAAACATCAGCACAGCTTGAACATCGCCTGAAATGAACATAGTTTCAGTGATACTCACGCTTTGGACATTAAACGACCACGTTGGATAGCTAATTGAAGAGAGCTTCGATCTGCAAAAATCGATGTCGAAGTAACTCTCTGTGTGATTCACAACCGGAGCGCTGCCTTGAACCGGAACCACGCTATCGTTATTACCCTGTCTGTTACTGTTATTCTGATCGAAGGAGCTTGAGTAATCGAAATCCAGGAATGGATACTCCATGTCAGGGAAAAACATCTCGCCCGATTTGATATCCGGAACATCCATAATCTTGGGGATGAAACTCCGATTGGAAATTAGCCATGATGCTGATTCGGATTCTTCCTGAGGGAATCCATCGGATCCAATTCCATTATCAGTTGGAACCAACAGGTTAAAGGCAGCAGCGGAGGATTTAGCCACAGAATCTGCGGAATCGAAGAAGGGCTCCACGGGCACACGCTCGTGACGGCGAGCCAGCGGGTTGGCTGAGTGGATATCCGAATCGCACGTGACGCAGAGCACGGCGGCGTCTGCCTTGCACGTGACGGAGGCAGGGGCTTGCTCACAAACCTCACACATCCACACACGCTCATGCCGTGACGCGAGCTTATTGGCCGAGTGAATCTTGTTGTCACAGAGCATGCAGAGAAAAGCGGAGTCGGCTCGGCAGAAAACAGCGGCGGCCACCGCTTTGCAGGAGTCACATGGCTTCGGCGGCAAGGGCCAGCCGGCGGTACGAAAGCCCTTGAGGCTTCCCCTCTCGAATCCCATACAATAAATCTCGTTCCGGCGAAGCAGGAAGTCAAGCTGGGCGGGTAGGAAGAAGGAGGCTGGGACGCTGAACTGCTGTGAGGGAAGGTTGGAATGAAATGGGAGGGTCGGGGGGGGAGGCTTTTCTAGTGTGAAAGAGGGGAAGGAAATCTGGGTGATGACGAATGAGTGAAGGACACGTGGGTTGGTATGAGCCACATACAGTAGAAGTAATAGATTTATATATATATATATATATTTGAGGATGGGGCCATGGAGGGCTATAGAGAGAGAGGGGGAACTCATTTTAGATGCATTGAGGGGCCGTTTTATGAGAAGGGGCGACAAGTTGAAGTTGGCATTGCCGCGGAACCCACATGGGATGGCACTCGTCTCTCTGTTTTTTTTCTCCCATTCTTCTGTCTTGGTATTTAAATAATAAGAGTATTAATCGATGAGTAAAGCACGGTTAACTATGAGGAGAACCATGTCATTTCATTCTTAGGTGAATAAAACAAAGACAGCTCCGTTAATCTGTCTAAAGCTCTTAATCAAAAATCAGTCAAGAGTTGACTTGCTAATTCAATGGTTTTTGTTTTTTTTGGAATAGGGTCATGATCTTGAAGAGAATAAGGAATTTGTTTTTAGAGATTCAAATAAACAGCAATGGCAATTCCTCACCGATGCAGAATCCCCCGCGTCATTCTGGGAACACAGTCTTCCATTTTTGGAACACAATTAAGATTCTGAATCCCAAGAAAAATGAACACAATTACCAATTCATTTGGTTAATCTCGCCAGCTTTGGGATATATATATCTGTGTGTGTATTCTTAACAGCAATATAAAAGATTGATGGAGGCGTACCTTTTTTCTCGGTAACCAGTATATGACCAAATGAATGAAGGTGTTTAGGAACTGGAAGTGTATTTAATAAAGTTACTCAATTATCGCTAATATATATGGGTAATTAAGCTGTGAGTCAATTATATATATTATATACTGTCAAATTAATAAAGCAGTGAGGTGGTGGGGCAACAAAAAAATCTGCAGATCTATCTATATGGGAAATGAGCCCCATATCAACTTGATGTTACCCCGCAATTATCTATCCCCATAATGCTCGTCCCCAACACATGAAAGAGACCATTTTTATTTTTATATAATCATACACAGTTCTCAACTTTAGAATTCAATCTAAAATGTTTTTTCTCTTGCAATTGGATGAGAAGAAGTGTACACACACATACATACATGATTACGATTCAGACCATACATACATATATACATGTGCATATATCTCTTAGAAATCTAGTGAGTTTGTCCTAAATTGAGCTTTCTGACCCAAAAATGGATAACAAAATTAAGGTAAGTTGAGTTCGGTTCTATGAATGACCTACTTCCTTTCCGATATTTTATATAAAAGTTAGATAATTAATTTAAATAAATTAAAAAAAGTAGTTACATTAATTTTCTGTAACAAGTATATGTTGACTTTTCTAAAATCTTTCCCTTAATTTATTGAACTAATATGTTAAATTTGAGGGGTCTTATATTGAGGACCAAAGCCCCCAACTAACTTTTTATATTAAAGATCCAAGGTAATATTATATAAGTTATTACTACCTATTTATATTTAGTCTAATTAACATTACTAATAATTGCAGATTAATCATTAATTTCAGCTGTGATATGCGAATGAGCAATTGCACTATGAGAATTGTTAGCTGTGTGTGTGTTAGAAGTAGTAGTTATGTATAGACAGTGAACTAAGTTGTAAATAGATACATAATACATTGATATATATATATATCTCAACAAATATTCAAAAAGAGATTAAGAGTTGCTTATAGAATTATCAATGCTAATGGGATCTATATGTATCCATTATAAAAAAAACGAGTTCCACTACTCAATTTAATTAAAACACCTCCATTCAGAAAATATAAAAGAACTCAAGAAGTTAACTCTTTTTTTTCCTACTTACGAGTGCATATATAGGATGCTTTTGCTGGCAACTTATTGATTGTTACGACTACATATCCAAAGATTTACGTAAAATTGATTTTGATGGAAATGTAAATGGATATAGGTTCTGTTTGATTAATCTGTTTGGGCAACTAAAAGCCATTCCTGTGCTTACCAAGACAAAACTCTTCTCACATATTTACCTCAGAATCTATGTCCGTTCTCCCAACGGGCTATGCAAACAAAGCCATGGATATAGAGATGGAGATGAGCTTTAAAATTACGTTTGGTATGTCATGGAAATGAAGATGGAATCTATATATTTTTTTATGAATGTTGATTTTTTTTTAAACGTAACAAAAAAGACTATTTTGCATAAGGGAGGATATTTTGGTCCAAAAAAATTGGACTCTATGGAATCCAAATGAATTCCATAGGTTTGGGTATGGAATTGAAATTGAGTATTTAGGTGGAATTGAATTCTACATGGAATTGTAATTCCATCATACCAAACATGCCAACATCATAGAATTTAATTCCAATTCCATTTTTACCCTCCCATTTCCACCGCACTGCACGAGGCATTAACATGAGGCTACTGATTAACTTGAAACAAAAATAAAAGAGAAGATAAGAAGAAACATTCCATCATATTAACTCAAAGTCTTGAAAGTGGCCGCCGGAAAAGAGAAGATAGATAGGATCACAAGGCTATCTAGGTCACAAATGGACATATGGGTTATAATTCCAATGAAGAAAATTAAACAGAGGTATAATGGGTGTCATGTTCAACGTACATACATATGCAACATCCTCAATATATATAGTGTGTTTAGATAGTCAGTTGGAAGAATAGACACAGATTTTAAAATAAATATATGAGAGGAGTTTTATCTCGGTAAATGCAGAAATGGCTTTTAGATGCCCAAACGGGCTATCCAAACAGAGCTTATGTTTGGATAGCCCGTTGGAAGAACGGACACAGATTCTGAGGTAAAATATGTGAGAGAAATTTTATCTCGGTAAGCGTACCCGTTGGCAAAACGGGCAAACCAAACAAAGCTGGACCATTTTCTCTCTTTGCCTTTTGAGAAATTCATATATTATCTTAAAATGACACTAACTAAATTTTAATCTTAAAATTCATATATGCATGAATCTCATTTTAATGTGAATATTAATTAAATTATAAGTTGATGATGATAAAAAAAAGGGAAATTTACTGTTTGGTCTCACATAAGGGACTTATTTATCAAATGGTTCCAAAGTTTAAAATATTTAAAAAATGGTCCCATTGACAGCACATGGTGTTGTCAGGGGTTGTCAAGTGACAACCCCATGCGCTGTATTGACAACACCTCGTGTTGTCAATGGGACCATTTTTTAAATATTTTAAACTTTGGGACCATTTGTTAAATATCTTCACTATATGGGATCAAATAGTAAATCTCCCTAAAAAAAACTTAGTTTTACATTCATTTTAAAACTAATATGATTGATTCATTACCATTTTTCGCATATAAAAACTAAGATGTTTCACTAATTAATGGATTTCAATTGTGTATTGTGCATTTAGCTTTGTTTGTTGTACAACAGTACTAGAGATAATGTGCTTCTTTGACTCAACATTTATAGAGTTTAAAAGAACATTCCATAACATTTTTTTTGTAAAACAAAATAATTATTTTATATATTTATCTTGATGTGGTAAAAATACTTTTTTTTTTTACTTTATTTTCAAACCAGCTAAATAAGATCTTAACAAATCAAATGTATAAAGAACAAAGGCGGCATTGTATTCGACACTGTACTTTGTCCTCTAGCGCTAAAGATGATTTTTATTTCTGGGGCCAAATGGCACTAAAGATGATTTGAAAGTTGAGAGATATGAAATCAATTAGAATTCTCTGGAAAGGGGGAGGGAGGGGGGGGGACCACTTATAATACTCTTTTTGAGATTTTTATTCATCTATGGCCAGAATTGCAAGGGACAATGGAACTGAACCGAAAGGAGGAAGACATTTAAACGGAACTATGAGACTCCGTATTTTTTTGTTGTACCTTAGTATAAAAACATTGTTGAAAAAGTGGTAGAGAAGTACTTTCACATAAATCGAAATAAATATGTGAATGAGATTATCTCATTTTACAAAAAAAAACGCTGTTTAACGTACTTTTGAGGAGTAAAAAAACTTACCCAAACACTCGTTAAATTGTTGTATAAACGATGAGACAAAAGGGCGGTCCAGTAGGGGGGCATTGAAGACTATATAGCTCCTCCAATACTCTCTTGGTAACGTAATTTGCATTATAAAATAGTTTTTTACATTTAGTATCACAAAAACAACTTTTTAAACAAATTGAGAAAAGTCATTCATTGAAATTAAAAATGTTATACACAAAAAATATTAATATTATGCAAACTAATTAACACTCTAGGAGTACTTTAAGTTAGGTCATTCCATTATTCTTTAACGTGGAATTTTAGCCAAATGCGTTTTCCTCCCTCAGAAAAGGAAAGGTTTGGTTTCTTATTGTTTTGGGAGTGTCAGGCGTCATAGTGTATTTATCCCTGCCACCCCCACCTTTTAGATGACTATTGGATCATTTATTTATAACTTATAAATTATAATAATAATCAACATATTTTACTAAAAAATAATAATGTTTTGTCCGTGTTTAAGGTGAAGTGATTGGATACATTAAACAAGTTGTAGGGTGAGCGTGGGCGTGACACGTAAGGCCGCACCGCCCCTGGTGGTTGAACCACGCCTCCTCTTTTGATTGGCTTCCAAGATTCTTCCAGCCCCACTTTCGTCCATCTACATATACATTTCCTTCTCTTCCTTAACATATCTCCTTTTTTCCCCTAATCCAGTCTTCTTCTTCTTGTCCCTTCAATGTTATCCTCAATCACACAAGTTCCCATGATAATGAATGGCCTTCCTAACTTTTTGCTCCTTGCCCTCCATCTCCCTTCAAATGTTGTCTTCTTTATCTAACTTGCTCAATACGTACAATCTTTCATCCCTCCAATTTTAAATTATGGATTTTGTTACCTTCGATGATATAGCTTTATTAAATTATTATAACAATATTTCAAGTAGAACGAAATTTAAGTGTTCGAAATTAAATTTAAGAGAACTTAATTGACTGCGGTGGTTTTGTTTTTCTAGAATTTCATGCTTCAGCTTTAGTCCCTCTATTTTTTATTCTTATAAATTCGTAAATAATATATATCTAAATCATTATGATTTTTAATTATATCAAGGGAGTATGTGCAGGATAGTTTAAAAAATTGATTAAATATAAGAGGTAAAATGGATGATGTCTTATATTTAAAATTAAATATAATTTTTAATTAATTTTTATAATAAAGATTCGGAGATAGTATAACTGTTTAGTTATTAATTCATAAGTAAATGAGTTTGGGGGAATGAATCGATACAAGGCTGGCTAATTATGGTCAAAGCATTACTGCAAATGGTAATGGAGGATGACGTCGTACATGATGTCAGTGCTGCATGGAGATAATTAAATAAAGCGGAAAAATAGAAGAGATAAATTAATATATCGCAAAGTCGGTTCTGGCATTCCACAGGGGATGCTCTGTGAGATACATTGAAGTGTGCCCAATTATTATTCGCTGGTGCTACCATTTTAGGAAATTAATTAATGCCTTCTCAAATAATATTATTAATTAATTATCATATTCGATTCCTAACATTAAAAAGGGCCAACCCCTTACACATAATATACTATTATTTACTTCAACTTCGACAGTTCTCCAGAGTCTTCGTTAAAATATCTACAAACTTCATTCTATTTTTTGTTGTTTGACTGTAAAGCTATTAACATAGGTTGGAACCCATGGTTCAATCACTCAAAAAGTGATAGGTCGAGTTGAAAAATTCATCTTTAATTCTTTATGGTCGGCACCCCAATCCGTTTTCTTTATTTTTTAAGTTTTAAATAAAAAACTGAAATTTATTATTAAAGGTAAAAAAAAGATTAAAAATCTAAACATTTCCTCAAATTTTCAATTTAAGGGGCTTGTTTGGAACAACGTTTTTAAAAGTTAAACACATGTTCAAAAGTGCTTTTCTGCAAAATGAGATAATCTCCTTCGCATATTTACCTCGACTTATACAAAAATACTTATCCACCGCATTCCCAAACAGGAATATTCAAATTTGTATTTTTTTTATAATTTACAAGGTTATTAAACCCGGACCGGTGACTGAACCGGACAAGGCAGTGGGTTAAGGGTTAGTGGGTCATACCGGAGTCAAACCGGGGGTCAGACCGTTGAGGAATAAAAAAATAAATATGATCACACATGACACATCAAACTATCTAAAATTGAAATTTTCAAAAAATAAGTAGTAAATTTCATTATTAACAAAATAATAATTACAAAATCAATAATATACTTATAAATATCTATTATCCAGTATTATTTACAGTTTCAAAATATTCATCCTAACAAAATATCAAAATATATATGGTAAGGAGACATTTAGCTTTTCCTTCTCACATTTTGTTTTTCCCCTTCAAACACCAAAATGTTCTTCTCCATGTATTCTACAAATGGGACAAAAGCAATCAACATGCAACAAAATGACATTATGAAAGAAGTTTAGGTGGGAAAATACCAACTTGTATTCTTTCAGGGCGTATACAAATTTATCTTTTGACTTACAGTATAATTGATTGTGATGTCTTCATTCATCTTGGCACCTCCTATTTTTTCTAGGATGTATATATGTCTTCCACTGATGAAGAAAACTATAATCCCTCAAATTGTGGTTCATACTTCTTATATTCTATTGTTCATATCACATTCTAATCCAACAACTCCATTTTCATCCTAATAAATTTTCTAAAAAAATTAAAAAAAAAAGAGTACTGGGTCAACCCACCCAATCGGCCGGGTTGACCGGTTTTACCGGGTTGACCCCGGGTCACCACCGGTTTGACCCAAAACCGGGGTCAAACTGCGAATCGGACCGGACCAGTGGCCGATTTGCCGGTTTCCGGTCCGAACCGGTCGGTCCGGTCCGATTTTAATAAGCATGATAATTTAAACTTCTTAAAAATAATGTTTTATTTTTTAAAAATATGAGAAGTGATTGAAAAATAACATGTGGTAAGGGTAAGGGTTGGCGAAATTCCAACCCCTCAACAAGCGGATCTTTTTAACCCGATCCATCTGACTTTTCTTTATAATTATATGACTAAGTTGATTTAAGTATTGTTGGGTTTCATTAGGAGTGACTCTCTCAAAAATATTCTCCGAATTCACATGCGTC
>JANTPZ010122796.1:0-24563 GCA_025593235.1 Vachellia pachyceras | reverse complement strand
CATAGCTCTTTTGTTATTCAATTGCTTTCCTTTATTCTCTTGAAATCAATTGATTTGCTAGGTTTCTAGGAATTGATTGGAGGTAAAGAGGATCTTTTATAAATCTAACACAAGCTAAGCACTAAAGATATTCCTAATTGATTAATTGAGTCTAGGTTTAGATTATTTTAAAAGGTTAGGAATATTGATTAGTAAGGATCCTTGCTAGTCCTTGTGCTTAGTTAAAAGGAGAACTCAATTTAAAAATTGGACAAGGAAGGTTAGTGGAGTCAATCACCTAGGACATTCATTTCATAGAATTTAAATTTATCCATTTAGTTCATTTAGTTAGTAAAAAAAACATTTGATGCCTCTTGGTTAATTTGTTATTTGCGCTTGAGTATTAGTAATTCAATATAGGGTGCCATTATATTGCATTCTAACTTAGTTTTATTTGATAGCCTCACGACAAGGCTTATCAATCCGTCACTAAATTAACAATTTCGTAACTAAATGGGCAATTATGTGTTTTTAGTATCACCATATTTGGCAATTTTATCGTTGAATCCACCGCTGATTTTAAATATGAATCAACTACGCTTAAAAAATAATTTATAAACAAATCCTATTTAATCACATAATTGACCAAATAATCAAATTTTAAATAATAATATTAAATACATAGTATCTTTAACCATAAGCATACATTCTAATGTCTAATAAAAGTTAAGAGATTCAAACAATCCAGTCATTGTTCAGTGATTTGGATTTGGTTGCTTGAAAGAATTTGTAGAACTAGCACTAGAGGGTTCTAACAGTTTATTGTTGCATCCTAGAATCTCTGTATCCACATTAGTATTTTCTCTGCTTGACTATGCTCTAAGAACTTCAATTTGATTCTACTTTTCTGCATAATCATATCCTCTATCCAGCCCAAAATCTGTTGATTTAAAATTCTCGTCACAAATATGTAGGGAGATGCCAACATATGGTAGACCAATCACACCCACAGTAATTGACTTCTTGATCTGTTAGAAAGGATGAATTAATTAAAACCCCACAAAAACAGAAAATAATTACAAGGTTAACTTGAAAATTTAGAAAAACAAAGTAGTTAAACAAAAGCAAAGCTGCAGATTAGAAAAGGTATCTTCAATTCCAGGAAATGAATAAAAAAGTTGTAAAAGAAGAAAATTGAACAAGAGATTGTCCCATTGGCATGTTCCCAGCTAGAGTTCAAAGCATATAACTAGCCAGTCCCCCATGCTTAATGTTAAGAAAAAGTTTTTTAGGACAAATAATGGAAATAGTCAGCCCAACCCAATATACAACAACCAGAGCTTCATCCTGAAATGAGTACAAAATCGAGAATTAATTCAAATCATCTAAGAGAAAATTCAAAGGAAAAACTCTAATTCTAGGTGAAAAGTAATCCTTATACCAAAAATTCCATTACCTCATGGCTTCGAGAGTATTTCTTTAACAATTTAATCAGATTATCAGCTCCAAGGAAATCACTTGTTTGCAAAAGATTACTTGCTTTAGTTTTTTTTTGAAGATTTCCACCCTAAATTTGACTTCCGCTCTTGAGTGTTGCATTTGAAGGCCACAGCAGGCAATTCTTCTCCAAGGTACTTAAGCCATTTTTCCAGGTTTCCAATGCCCATTATTCATTCGGACTGAGTGTAGAAGGGAGCTATCATATTTGAGTGCAAAACCCACACACTATCATAAATGATCCTTTTCCCTTTTAATATGAGTGTAGAGGGGAGCAGAAGTTATATTAAATGCAAATCAGAAATAAAGTTATTTTTATAAGAAAAATTCAAAATAAAGATACCCTTAATTACACTAGTTTCATATTTATCTCGATTGCCAACAAAATACACATAGGGACAGCTCTCAAGGAGGAAAGGATCCCTATTGGTGAAAGGATAGCACCCTAAAAGAAAAATTTATATGAAGCTAAGAAAGAAGGACAACGTAGACAAAATTCCAAATTTTAGCTTTCGAGATTCCTCAGCACATAGACAGTTGTTTTCAGAAAGTGTGACCAAGCAAGTAAATGCATAAATTCATTGCAGCATATGTAATGTATACCAAGTGTATTAGGTGTTGTTGGTGCTAGATGCCTCCAGTGTAAAGTCCTTTCCATGAATTCAAGTTTACCTTTGGCCTCTGAAAAGAACAAATCATAGTATTAAAGTCCAAAAAAAAAAAGATTACCATGTATGCACTCTTAAAAAATAGAATAAGAACCTGCTGTGATAATGAGTAGTTAGCAAGGTCCCCTGGGTCCAGGCATGATATCCAAAGGCAAAACTACAGCAATCTAAACATATGTAAAACATTAAGCATCTTGATTAGTAAAGATAAAGACTATATCTAACCAAATAAGTTCAATTCACCTGATTCAACAGAATATCAAGCTCCTTTATTGGTTTAGACAACCTTCAGAGATCCTTTGGAGCCAAATTTTGCAAATGTGCAACATCATAGGAAAATTTAAGTCCCCCTAAACAACAAAAAATGATGTGTGCATAGAAAACTACATTGCAAGAAAAGTGTGAAGCTAAAGTGCTTTATCATTAAAAAAACCTAATTAATAAAGCTGTTTACTAGCCCGTTGAAAAGTTCCCGAGGAAACTCAACGGAATTCCCTGCTATGACAACATGCATGATTTGAGATGCCAAAATTTGCTCTTGTTTAATTTGTTACGGACAAGTTAAAGAGTTTGAAAGGTTAATTAAATACAAGTATGAGAGCTTAAAAAAGGTCAGGATAAACCGTCTCATCTCCTAAATGACCAGTAATATGATTAATGAATAGTTGAAATTGGAGAGGACTGAAGTCGTTGCTCCCAACATGAAAAAACAAGATAGGATTTGACGCATTGTCAATCAATCTATGGTCATCGGCAAAAAAAGGAAGACAAAGAACACATTCCCAACTACTATTCTGGTGTTTCTCGATAAAGAAACGAGGATAGAAGATACCTTGTTAGATCGCTTAAGATGAGCAGAATAAGCCTTCATGAACTCATGAGGAGAGACATCCTTGACAATTCTAGTAGTAGCCATGATTGAAGTACAGAGAGGGTAAGCGAGAGAGACTGATAGTCGCTTAAGGAGTGGGGGAAGTAGAAGATGGCTTTGCAAGCTAGGGAAGTAGAAGACGGCTCTGTAAAACTCTCTCATGAACAAATCCTCCACATAGAACCCTAGCTTACCCAGTTACGAGGAGTAATTCGAAAAGAAGAGTGCAAATCTAGCAACCACAGCATCATAACCTTTGATTTAAATGTCTCTCTCTACGGATCCTCAATCGAAAGGTCTAGATTCAAGATCCGAACCGCTTGATTGAGCAAAGGATTGGAGGTCGATTCCGGGAAGGGATTAAGGGGAAATTTTGAGTACGAAGATGGTGAAGGAGAGGAAGGTCTGAGAATTGAAGAGAGTGGAGGAGAGAGAGGACTCAGTGGCTGAGAATTGATGGGTTAGGTGCTTGAACACAGTGGTTGAAGAAAGGAGGAAGGAAGGAGAAAATAGAAGTTGATACGCAAAGGAGGAAGATGATGCTTACCCAAACAGGAGCCTTCTTTGTTTCAGAAAGCCCTTAAGTGAGCGGGAAATGAAATTTAGCTTCTTTGACATTGGCAGGAAATGAATTTTTTTTTGGGGAAAATTTTAGGGTAAATAAAATTTTAGACAAGAAAATAATTCCCCATTAACAAAAATTTTTGGAGGTAAATAATTTTATTAGATTAGAAAAATTAGAGAGGAATTTAATATTCCTCGCTAAATTCCTTGCTAATTGGGCAATTTAGAGAGGAATATCTCAGTCGTCACTAATTTTCCTCGCTAATTTGAAAAATTAGAGAGGAATATAATATTCCGCGCTAATTTCCTCACTAATTAGGAATTTTAGAGAGAAATATCCAAGTTGTTGCTAATTTTCCTCGCTAATTTAGACATTAGAAATGAATTTAATATTCTCACTAAGTTCCTCGCTAATTGGGCTATTTAGAGAGGAATATCAAAGTCATTGCTAATTTTCCTCAGTAATTTGTGATTTTCTAGTAGTGATTGTGATTTTTCTAGGAATTTGAATTTTCAGAATTGAAAAACTTAAAGGTACAAATATAATATTAGTACTTGGTTGAACTATGATGATACCTAAACTTTCACTTAATTTTTAATTTGGTATATGACTGTTTTTCTCTCTTAATTAAATCATTTAATTATACTTTATTGATATTGTTGGCTTTCATACCTTTGTTTTGTTAGCACCAGTGGCTTGGTATATATAAGAGCTAACAGAGTAAAGTTAAAGGATTTAACTAAGAGAAAAAAAAACACATAGATACCAAATTAAATATTGAAAAAATATATGTACCTACAAAATCGTTTTTTCCTAATATATCATTCTTTTTGGAGGTATATAATCATATAAGTCCTATAGAACATTCACAACAATTGGCATTTCTGATTATCCTTATTAATATTTGCAGCTATTTCTACAAAGCAACAAGCACCAGAACTAAGAAATCATGTTTTTTCTTACAGTACTAAAAAAAGAACACTTAGCAGTGGTCCATTTGTAGCGGTTTCAAAAACCATGACTAAGTAAGACACTTTGTAGCGATTTTAGATCAAAGAGCTACAAATTTGTGATGACAATAGGGCAATGAGGTTAGTAGCGGCTTATAAACACTACAAAAATGTAGATCAGTTCCCGCGAGGTGGTGGGAACGACACGCCAATATTTATAGCAGTTCATTTGTCAATTTGCAGTAGTTTCATTAAAGGAAAACCATTGCAGAAACAAAGAGTCGTCAGGCACAACGAAATTTGTAGCGGTTTTAAAACCACTACTAAATTGCGCATGTTTTCGAGGGTACGCAACACATTTTCTAGCGGTTTGTTTTGAAATAACCGCTGCAAAAATGAAGATTCTAAACATTAGTAGCGGTTTAGACAAACCCCTACTAAAGTGCGTGATTTCTTATTAGACGTGTTTAATTTGCAGTGGTTATGGTAGTGGTTTTGCATAGAACCGCTGCAAATTAGTAGTTTATTTGGAACCGCTATTAATGTAACGTCTATATAAACCAACTCCTCCCCTCATTTCTTTACTTCTGTTTTTTTTCGAAAACGTCAAATCCGAGAGATTTCATAGCTTTCTTATTTTTCTAAAAAGTTATTTAATATTTTATTATCAATTTTAAAAGGTTATTTTTTTAATATTTTTTTTAAAAATATTTTATTTTATTTATTATTTTTTATATTATATTTTTTAAATTAACACTTTTTTTCATATGACTGATTAAGATCCTAGTCGGAGGCTTGGGAAGGAGTCTATGATCCTGGGGGTGGAGATATCTCAAAGGAGAATAACGTGGTGTTGAGCATCAACGATTTCGAGGTCGATGATATCAACATCTTAGTCCAGGAGGCTGAGATGTTTGAGGATCAGGACATCGCTAAGAGTAAGGATTCCGACGCCCTTCTGTTGGTCGGTCCACTGATTTTGAAGTGGACATTCAAGGTAAGTAAACAATTAATACATTATTCAATTGAATTCATTTATGTTATTTATTTATTAATAATTAAATATGTTATTAAATTAATGCATTAATTCAATGTTCAGATCCGACATGGGCGGAGGTGACGAAGAAGCTTACACTGAGGGATATACACCAACGCTCCAATGGGTAGAGAGTCGTCGTACAGTGGGACAACATCACCCGCAGCCACGGGGGAGGGGGCGGTTAGCTCTTTACTCGCTACTTGACTGAGCAAGGCGTGAAATTCTTACAGTTCGATATCAGCGCTGAGACCTGAAAGAGGATCCAGCAGAGCCTGAAGAACGTAGTCTGGGAGAAAGTAAAGGCAAAATTTAAATTTTGTATATCCTTGACCCATAAAATCCATGCCATATACATAAAAAGTTTCACAAAAATGCATAGGTTTCAAAGGCATCTCATGCTTCCTACTCAAACCCCAAATCTTTGACATTTATCACAAGACTTGCAGAAAGAATAAGCATCTTTAAATAGAGAAGGCCAATAAAAACCACACTCTAAAACCCTCCTAGCAATTCTATTGGCACTAAAATGCCTTCCACATGATAAAGAATGTGCAAAAGTAAGGATAGAGTGAGTCTCATCATTTGCAACACAACGTCTAATGATCTAGCACTGCATTGCTTCCATAAGATTGGAGCATCCCAAATATAGTAACTCGCCTCCCTCTTTAGTTTATCAATCTAAAATTTAGACATAGAGGGAGACAATTTTAGTGACAAGATAATTAACTACATTGAATACCAAGGCTCATGAGCAACTGATGCAAAAATTAGAGAATAATCAAACTCCTGCCATTGTTGTTGAATTAGAGAATAATAAAATTAGTCAAGAATTGTCATGGAGAATACCAAACGTCCAAACACAGCCATCATGATCTCTGAACAGTGACGGAAGAAGCTGGCGTGCAACTCCAGGCAGCAGCTTGAATGCGAGAACGAGGCGGTGTGGGGTATTACGCAGGAGGAATGGAGGTGGTTGGAATGTTCCTGTGTGAATGAATTAATGAGGGCTTTTTATGGGTCCAGGAGGCATTGTGTGAATGGAGAGTTTTCATCAACTGGGCTTTAAAGGCTGTGGCCCAATGGAACGAATGAATTGTGTGCCGCTCCTGGATGGAATGAAATGTGTGTGTATGAATGAATAATGGGCGAATGGCTAATGGTGAAAAGATGGATGATTTTTGTGTGTGGCGGCGGCTTATTTGGATGAGGGAATTATGAGAAAATGCTCCAGCGTCTTGTGGTCTCTCCCCAGCTACACACATAATAATATTATGAAAAAAAAATAAATTGACTTATAAATTTGATCTTTTATTTGAATTTTAAATTGAGAATCTTAGATTTCCTAATTTAAACCCAGAATCATAGATCTACTATTTGAATTCAGAATCTTTTAAAATTATGTTGATAAATATATTTAATTCGAATTTATCTTTTGATCCCAATTTCATCCAAGAATACCCTTAATTGGCTTTAATTTCATATAATAATCATTAATCATAATTACTGCAATTAAACTCAATAAAAGTTAAATAAAAGCACTAAAATTCCTGAAAATGCTGTAAATTCACTTGATAAAATATAATTATTTCAATAATATTAACATTCTGTGAATTAAGTTATTAATGTTTTTTCTATATTCATTTTTTCCATTTTTATATCATAAACGAAATTACTCTACCCTGCTTACTAGATAATAAGTTTGTCTGTGATGCCGTTAGCATAACAGTTGTGTACAAGTGAGACAAAACTCTCCTTATTATATGTTTGCCTTGTAAATTATAAATTACTTTTAAAAAGTAATTTTTACCGTTAATGCAAAAATAATAAATCTGGGATGATTCTTATAACTTAAATAAACTTGGGGGAATTAATTCGAGATTCCAACAAAAGAATATCATTACCAAAAACTCTAATAGCAAGTGGGTGGCAAGCAGTGGTAAGTTCTAGTAAAAAAATAATAACATATTCATAATATTCACTTGTTTTTAAGATTTGTTAAGTAATTAAATTTCTTTCTTTAGACCTCATAGTACTCCAATAAATTTAAAATAAGGGTTAATGTGTAATTTTAGTAATACAATATTTTGAAAATTGTGCAATTTTAACAACTATGTTAAAATGATATAAAAATCTGTCTTTTTTTTATATAGAATGCATTTATTCTCTCTCTAAATTTATAAGAGATATTTGAGTCATTTTAATGAAGTTGCTAAAATTACACTATTTTTTTTAAAAAATTGTTTACTTCATAACTTTCAAAACTTAATTATAAATTATATCTTACTTGTAGCTATGAACTACTGTAATATAGCTATGATGCTAACATCGCTATTGCGCGTTGGACAATGCTTCCACAAATTGCTGTATACGGAATTATTCTAAACCAAACAAATTAAAATTTCTGGTTTTTAATGAAAATTATAAACCCTCATCACATGTTTACCTTCTTTTGCGTACCATTTGGTTTAAAGAATTCAGTCATCTTTTTTTGTTGAGTAAGAATACTCAACTGACTTTGAATTTGAAATTATTTCCTTTCAAAGTCAGAGTATAAGAAATAGAAGAATTCATGCATCTTTTAGAAGAATTCATGCATCTTTTACACATAAAGTTAATTAGACTCCTTGCATTTTACAGAGTTTAAAAATGAGGTTGTATACCTTATAATTTTGAATCTGTAAATTTTATATTATATATTGATATATCACAAAAAATTTACGAATGGACAATTAGTTCAGTATAAATGAAGCAACCATTTTTGGATTTCTCCTTTAGTAATCCCAAAGCAAACCACACATAAACTTCAGACTGTTTAATCAGCGGTAGAAGTCAATTCCGTATGAGAGGCAATTAATGGGATTGCTTGTATTATATGGAGTGGTTAGTGAGAGAAATTTCTCGAATTCCCTTCTAATTGTCTTTCCTTTTCTTTCTTAATCAACATTTGAATGTTTGAAAAGGTTAAAAGGAATGAAGTTAAAAAATAATGAAGAAAATGAAAAAAAATAAAACTAATGACCTATTTGCTTCAATTACATGAAAAAGAATTACATTTAATTCTAATACATTCTATTGATTATATTGTTTGGTTAACATATTAACGCAATTGATTGTAATCCTTGTTCCAATGGAGTACATCAAATTAGGTAATCCTAATTATATAGCTTTAAATATGTAATTTAGATTACAACTTATATAAATTAATATGTGGGTGCTTTTATATTTCATAAGTCAGACATTTATTTCCTTCATTTTTAGTCTTAATATAATTAAAAAATTTATTTCACATTTTTTTAATTGCCATATCATCAAAGGTACATGGAAACAATATAATTAAGGTTAAAGTGTACATTTAGCCCTTTAAGTTTACATCAAATTTCAATTGGATCCTTCAAATTTAAAAATTGCATTTCTAGTCACTTATGCTGACACTGTTAGTTTAACTTAAGAAAAATATTAATTCAATAATTATTCTACAATTAAATGATGTTAAAATATACTTAACTATTGATCATTTAATATACTTATTTATATTTTAAAATCTAACTATATTTTATCAATATTTAATTATGTAATCATCATTTAAAATTAATGAGTCACCATTTTCCGTTAAGTAAAACTAACAACATTAACAATAAAGAACTAAAAATGAAATTATTAAATTTAAAGGATCAAATTAAAATATAAAGTGAATTTAAAGGATAAAATAAATGTTTTAACATATGATTAATCATGTAACACTTATTATACTGTATATACGTATCCAATGAACCTTTTACGTCGATTAAAACGGATGTAGAAATTTCTAAGTCAATTAAAATGCTTTTAAATACTACTTTATAATAATTGACGTGAAAATGCCATTGTTCATGAAACCGGATCAGACGGTTCGGATCGGAAACCGGTGAACCGACCTCCAGTCTGGTCAGGTTGGCAGTTCGACCCGGAGTGAACCGAGATCAACCTGGTCAACCCGGCCGGGTTAGTGGGTTGACCGGGTTGGTCTTTTTTTTTCTTTTTTCTTTTTTAAATTTTCCTTTAAAAACAAAATAATAATTTGTTAATTTGAAATTTAAAAAATAAAGAAAAATTCCTTCTCACATAGACCCACTGTCGCATTTGCATATACTCATATTCTTTGTAATTAGTTTTTAAAAATGATGAATTATTTTAAAATTTCAAATCTGAAGGTTAAAAAATAAAAAACAAAACCACTTATCATATATATTTTGATATTTTGTTAGGATAAATATTTTAAAAATATAAATAATGTTGGAGAATATATAATATACAAGTATATGATTAGTTTAGTAATTGTTACTTTATTAATAATAAAAATTTACTTCTTAGTTTTTAGAATTTTCAATTTTTTAGAATTTACTGCTTATTTTTTTAATTTTTTTATTCCTCACCGGTTTGACCCACGGTTTGACTCCGGTCTAACCCATTGACCCTTAACCCATTGCCTTGTCCGGTTCAGTCACCAGTCCGATTTTCTGTACCTTGGAAAATGCTAACAATAGTGACTAAAAGCTCATTTGAAAGTTCGTTTGAGAATATGTTTTACGGAATTTGAGATAAAATCTAGGTTTTAGAAAATAGATTTTGGGAGAATAGCTTTTAAGAATTCCGAAGTAAAACTAAAATTTTGAAAAGTGATTGTTTTAAAAAGTTATTGACTTTTACAGAGTTCGAGATAAAAAGTAAGTAGGAAAGATGAAAGGAAAAGAAAAAATAGGAAAGAGATAATTTATAAGGAGAGCGGGTGTGATTTGATAAGAAAATAATTTTTGCAAAACCTAGCTTTTATCTCTAAAGTAGCTTTTCTGAAAAAATATGAGTACTTAAATAAAACCTAAATTTTCAATAGAGCTCCCAAACGGGTCTAAATCAAATTTTAACATGCGTTAATCAGCGGAAGAAGTCAATTTCGTATTAGAGAAGCAATTAATGGGATTGCTTGTATTATATGGAGTGGTTAGGGAGAAAAATTTCTCCTTTCCCTTCTAATTGTCTTCCCTTTTCTTTCTTAACATTTGAATGGCTGAAAAGGTTAGAAGGAATGAGGTTAGAAAATAATGAAGAAACTGAAAAATATATAAAACTAATGGTCGTTTAGTTCAATTAAATGAAAAAAATTATATTTAATCTTGATGTATTATAGTAATTACATTATTTGATTTGTATATTAACACAATTGACTGTAATCCTCATTACACTGGAATACATTAAATCAGGTAATCCCGATTATATCGCTTTAACTATGTAATATGGATTACAGCTTGTATAAATTAATATATGGGTTTTTATATATTTCATAAGTCATTATTTAGACATTTATATACTTTATTTTTAGTCTTAATACAATTAAAATTTTTTCACATTTTTTATTTGTTATAGATAAAATATGAATTTTATTTCATAATTCCTTAATAATATACCAAACAAATTCTATATAATCATCATTCTATTACATTACATTTCCATCAATTATATTCCGTAACATTCCAGAAACCAAACAGGCTATAAGTTTTAACCATTTTTGTCAAAGTTTGACTAAAATATCAGAAAATTTTATAAAGTCTCAAAATATCGCGAAAAGTTTACTTATCAGTAATTGAGGTCTGATTCAGATCATAATAACACGAATAATCTTTACAGACATTTTATGATCAAAACTCACATTTCATTATCCATGTGGGTTATTATTGCTATGTTTTTAACAATTATGGGGTGTTATTACTCCTGAAAAAACAGTATTTTTAAAACTTCCAGATATGTAGCCCTTTCATGCAAAAGCTCCCATGCGCCTTAACCCTTAAAATTAATCAATTAATTAATAATGTGGAACAATAAACGCGAATAATGTTAAAAATATTGATATATAAACTTAAAATGCTGTGCATAAATTCATATAAAAATAATTAACAAACCAAGAAATTTGAGGAAAGGATAAAAAATAAAAATAAAAAGTGTAGGGTAAGTCCAGGTCTAAGTCAACCTAATTGAGGAAAGGATAAAAAATAAAAATAAAAACTTTTAATCATTAACCTACTATCTCAGCCAGTTTAAAGTCTAATCTAGCCTTTAATACCTTGCACAAAGTAATCATTCAATAAATGAAGGGTAAAATTATACATTTACATAAAAAATTTAATAAAATGACTTATAAATAAAATCAAACAAAACATTTTCTATGGCTGAGGAGTAACAAGGACCAATGATATCAAAGGTAGGCTTGGGGATAGACGGGGGACAACACTTTGTCTTAGAGACACTAGATAGACAAATTAATGGACTTGACTAAAAGTTTGGTCACTTCAAACTTTGCCTAGTCATATTTGAGATGAACTACTTGTTCAAATGGACTTGACTTTAAAGTTTGATCATTTCAAACTTTCTTGGGATCAAATTTATGGGGGCCTTGGCTATTTCATTTGGTAGCTGTATGGATTAACATAAAATATACGTGGCTTTTTTACTTTGCCAAATAAAACTCCATAAACACATTTATTCCATTAAAATGATCACTTCATCCCTATTTTAATCTAAGCATACATTTGGTGTAGCATTTCATAGGAGCGTATGTCCAATTTCTGATTAATTATTAAAGTATTTTTTTATTCTATCTATAAGTTATTTTCAACATATTTTATGTATGGATTAAAAAAAATTTAAACTTCATCAATAACTCTACCTTAAAATTTGAAAGATTTTCAACTTTATTACTATTTAATATACATTAACATACTCAGCAATAACATGATAATAAATGAAGTGCAAAAGTATTATACTTATATAAAGAATTCTCCTTCTACCTTGTGAATATAACTGAAAACATTATTTTCTCCCTGTGCTAACACCAATTCCCAATATAAAACACTTCTTAACGTCACTAGAGAGTACTCAGACCGCTGCTCATCATCTTGGCTAAAATTTGAGATCTCAAGCTTCAGGTGACTTCATGATCAATATCAATTGCTTGTCTTACTTTGTCTATACTTAAGTGTTTCTCTATTATGATATAATTAACATAATTAAATAGATATAGCTTCCTTCTATAGAATTGAAGAAATCATATGGAGAAGGCACCGCAATGACTTAATTAAAAAGGAAAAAAAGAATTTGGGGATGAGAGTTGAAGAGCACACTCATGGACACACACAACCACCTAATTCACACAAGTAAATTCAAATTGATAGAATATCCATAAGTGGATTAACACTTGAGGGTGTTATTACTCTTTAAAAAAATTCCAAATACTAAACCTTTATATGCATTGTAACACTTAAAATTAATCAATTAACTAATAATATGAGACAGTAAACACGATTAATGTTAAAATGCTGTGAGGGTGCATATCAAATACCGCATAAATTCATATAAAAATAATTAACAAACCAAGAAATTTGAGGAAAGTATAAAAATAAAAAAAGGTGTAAGGTGGCTACATGTCTAAGCCAAACTAATTGTTGTGGGCTTTATTAAAAAGTAATTATTTAATCAGAAAGTGTCTTCCTTTTTGTTTACCATTCTAAATATATATCTTTATAATTCTTAACAGCTTCAGAAATAGTTAAATATAGTACACAATACAGAAAATTAAGAATGAAAGTAAACGCACAACTATTAAAACAAAAGATGGAACATTAAGAAAAATTAAAGTGATCAATAATTAACCTTTTCACCTCAAATATTTATACGATACGCAAAACCAGAGGAAATATATGAGAGGGAAATATTTCCAGTCTATCTTGTTCCAAAATATCTTATGGTTACATTTATAGACCGTTGGTTATTGTGAGTGACGTGCCTCAAACTATTATAGCTGTACTCAACTACCTTGGTATTCACCAATAAGTCCAACCATAGACAAGTTGTCATTGTATAGGAGAATATATATATCTGCACGCGCGCTCCTTCCTTGCTGCTGAAAGCGGTGGCAATCTTTAAACTTCGTTCATTTCTCTCTTCCTGTTTCCTACACGTAAAATATGAAAAGCAGAACGCCTCTTCTGTGGATGCCGGCTTTGTATGTGTTTGTTTGGTTCATCACCGTTAGCGACTCAGCACAGTCTGTTGCAGGCGATAAGTCAGGTAATCAACCATATTGTAAGGGGTTTACAACTAAATAAAGCATATTCTTAGTTATAATATGGTTAAAGTTGTTCAAAAGTGATCTAATAATTTCATTTAGATCTCTATTAGTTAAACGATTGGAAGATCATATCCACTAATTACCAAGATTATTTCTAAAGGAGTTATATACTCGTATGGAACATCCAAAGTGATTTGTACAGAGGTACAATCTGGTTTTCAGAATATTGATTTGCATATATTCATGCTGATTTTACTGGACATCTCGTTAAGTGCATTTTTTCGTGAGAAAATGTCAATTCTTCTTGTTTTTTTTTTAAAATTGGAAAAGGCAAAAAAACATTTGATATAAATTTGAAGTTTGGGTTTTTTTTTTAAAAAAAATAATTATATCCTTTCATGTGTGTATTGAGCTGCAATGGGTCAAAAGATCTGCACATATCAGAAAATGTCGATTTTATTTCACAAGAAAGCTACTGGGAAAAACTAGATCATTTTTTTAGAAAGGGTTCTTAATTTTCTTTCCAAAACCGTTTATAATGGAAAAACATGCAAAAAAAAAAATGCAAAACGAAGGAACCGAAGGTTAGATCTGAGAGGTTCAGTGACTAATGGGACCTTGTTAAATCAGCTTATAATATTTTAGACTAATAAGACGATCCAACCTACCTGTTTGTTACTTTTAACCACATTACCTACCTACTGGTTGATTTTAATCAGAGTTACTCGGACTGAATCTATCGGGTTGATACAATCACCTAACTGGTCCAATCAGGCTTTCAACCCGATATGTCTGAATCAGGTGGAACCAAAGTAACCTAGTTTTAACTTAGAGCAACCTGGATAAGACATATTTTAAAAAAAATAAATTCTGAATTTTAATTTTTAGTTTTAATCAATTTAGGTGTCATCACTTTGGTATTTTTATTTTTAATTTTTGAATTATGAAATCAGACTACCACTAACTATTATGAACTATATTATAGTGTTTTATTATTTTGTTACTTTGTAACTTTTAATTGATTATATGAATAATTTTACTTTGGTTACAATCAAACAGATGTGAAAAACATATATGTATCAAAATATTATGTTTTGAGTGGTCTTTTTTATTTAAATGTTATTATATTAATTTGTTTTTAATGAAATATAAGTGTTTTCATGACATTAAATTATTTTTATATAATTGGTTTGACCCACATGTTAACTTGGGTCTAATTCATTGACCCTTCATCCATTATCTCGACTGGTTCAAAATCTGACCATAGTTTAATTACCATGCTTTTAACAGTTTTTTCAAAATACACAATTCAGTTATTTGGATGTAATTATAAGAGACAGATGGAATAATTGATATTGTCTCAAGGTGAGTTAAAATCCCAAAACTAATGTTAGGATCTTAAATTGATGGGATGATTTGTAAATGCCCTTGTAAGTGTTTTTTACGCATGGAGGCACAACCCCAACCTTGTAGAGCTCATGAGGCCTAACTTATCAAAATGTTTATGTAATTGAAAAAAAAGAATTATACTTCAAATTTCTAATTATATCTGTTACATCAAGTTTTCCAATTAAAAATATTATATTTCTTGATTTTGAAATATCATCGGTCAATTTTTTTTTTTGTTGCCAAAATCATCGGTCAATTTTAAATCCACATGGTCATGTGTGATTGAAGTGGGTAAGTTTTCTTGTTAAAAACGATACTTTCTCAAAGTGATGGTCAAGTGACCTAATCAGGCTAAGACCAACCATCTTATACAAAAATTTATGGTTGTAGGTTTCATAAGCATAGACTGTGGAGCAAGCAGAGATTACGTGGATGAAGCGACTGGGATTTGGTATCAAACAGATGAAGGCTTCATTGAGAATGAGATTGGAACCCCTCACGGAGTAGCCCCCAACGTTAACTTCTCCTCTGATGCTCCGACCATAAACCGGCAACTAATGACACTGAGAAGTTTCCGGGAAGGAAAAAGAAACTGTTACACTTTGAAACCAAAACAACAAGAGAGTCAGAAGCACAAGTATTTGATCAGAGCCATATTTGCTTATGGCAATTATGACTACAATAACCGACCTCCTGTGTTCGAACTTTACTTGGGGTCAATTACTGGACCACAGTTCAAATATCTTCTAATGATCCTTATTCACCAGTCTATCCGTATGAGGTGATAATGGAGCATAATGATAAAAACACAGAGAATTTGGTCCAAGTGTGCTTGGTGAACATAGGACAAGGCACTCCTTTCATCAACTCTTTGGAATTAAGGCCTGTGAACTACTCTCTCTATCCCTCTCCTCTTCCCCTTATTATTGACGATATGAGTTCGTTCAGAACTGACTCGGGCTCTGGGCTCCCTAACACTTGGACCAGGTATTCTCTTTCAAACTTGCACTCACTCTCAACCTTGGACTGGAAGATTACATGTATCTGCACACATTTCTAATTATTTATTACTGTGCCCGTTTGGGAATGCAGTAGAGAAGTGCTTTTACGCAAGCTGAGGTAAATATATGGAGGAGATTATATCATTTTATGGAAAAACACTGTTGAACATCCGTTTAGCTTTTGGAAACATTGTTCCAAACAAGCCCACTATCAACAATGCCGATAAATTAAGTTTTCTCATTTTGTTTTACCTATTCTATATATAGCATGTGTAGGTACACCTTTAAGCATCATTATCGTATTTTAAAGCTATTTAAAGCTATCTCTTTCACTTATATGTTTTTTTTCCAAAAGTTTAATTATTTTCCCTATATATCCAAAAGTTTAAATTTCACAAACTGGTATTTGGATATCACTATTACATTTGGAGTCCACAATGTTTGAACATAGATCAACTAATGATATTGAATAAATATGCCATGTGGTTGGAAAAAGTAAAAAGAAAGAAATCAGATATCCCTAATGTGTAAATACATTCCCTAAATAATTGCCCAATTAATCTCTCAAAGGAGGATTTATCCTGATTTTCCCCTAATTAAATAATTCTATACTGAATGTTGAAATTATTTCTTTGACAGAAACATTTTGAATAACAAACAACGTTGTATATATTGTGTCTCAGAATTTATATTTTACTGTTTAAATTTTAACTTTTAGGTAAATCTTTTGTGAATTTTGATAAGTTAGCGAGGTCTTGAGCTCTTAAAAAATGAGATCAATGTAATTTTCGCTTAGCTACTTTTTTTTTTTAAATACAGGTACAAAGATGATGTATACGATCGCTTGTGGTGGAATGATGCTGATGCTTATTGGGATGTCTTACAAACAAGTGTAGAAGAAGCAAAGGCAAATGACTCCGTTTATGAACTTCCATTCGAAGTGTTACGAAATGCATTACAGCCCCGCAATAATTCCAATCTCTTAACTATAAATTGGAAAATTTACGATGAATCCTCTCAATATTATTTGTTCCTTCACTTTGCTGAAATTGAAAAGCTTCCTCCTGGCCGCAAGAGGATCATCAATGTCACTTTTGATGATGAAAATTCTTCCTCTCAACAACTTACTCTTGAATACTTGAAGCCCATTACCCTACGCTCCAACAAAATCACCAATGGTCATTATATAAACTTCACAATTACAGCAGCCAATGATTCAGATGCTCCTCCTATCGTAAATGCAGCTGAATTTTATAAATTCCTCCAGCAACCAAATTCCCCTACAGCTGCACAAGATGGTAATTCCTCCTCCTCCTCCTCCTCTTTTGTTATTACCTTCTCATCATCTTTTGTTTATCTTAGATATCAATATATATACATATTTTTAAAAAAAGAATAACTCTGACGTGGCTATTGGAAATTATATATGTAGTTAAAGCTATCAAGGAAATCAGGAAAGTCTATGGGGTCTTCAAAATCCGTTGGCAAGGTGACCCATGTGTCCCAGCTGACTTTGCTTGGGACTTTCTGAATTGCAGTTATGGCAATGATAACATAAGAATCAGTTCATTGTAAGTCACACTTCAATACCGCTAGTGTGTGATCTGTTATATTAGAAAGCATATATTTCATTGTAAGTCACACTTCAATACCGCTATTGTGTGTAAGAACAATTTAGTGTTAGGATTGGGTCAAAGGCCAAAGACGCCCATTAAGTTTTTTCTAGAGGGCATTGAGCACCATAAACTTATATTTTCTTTAATTATTTTGCTTCCTTAATTAATTTTCATTAATTAGTCAATGAGATCTTATATTAAGGACCAGTGATGATATTTTTTAATTTATATGTTATTAAAATGTGAAATTCCTTTGATACATTTCCCCGAAAAAATCCATAGCACACAAACCCATCCACTAATCAATGATTCATAAAAAAAATTCACTGCTGGCATAAATCAAACCCAGCATCAACCATCAAATTGAAAAAAATAATTTCAATTTAAAGTTAAAATCATTCCATCTCAAAAATTTGAATTTGTAGAAAAAAATTATATGGAGAAATAAAAGAAGTTCTCCGCCTCGTCAAATTGTTGTTTGCTTTTTTGGACTTGGTTTCACTTAATTTGGCACCCAACAATCTTTTAGTTCAATTCTGTAAGATTTCAAGAATTTGACGATGTTGAAAATTTTTGATTCTCCACTAGTTTTTTCTACAAATTTGAGTCTTTTCGATTGATTGATTTTCATTTTCCATTAAGATGAATTCTTTCTAATTTGATGGTTAATAATGGGTTGGATTTTCGCTAGTGTGAATTATTTCCTGTGGATCATTGATAGTGGATATGTTTAGGTGGAAAGAATTGCTTTGGGGGAATTCAGAAATTTTACATTTTAATAGCATATAAATTAAAAAATATCACTCATAATTTGGTTGACTAATTTAGTGATTTTAAGAAGGCTAGATCATTTAAAAATACATCAATTTTTAGTGCCCAATACACTTCAAATAAAATTTTCAAACCATATTTACTATTTGACTCCTACATAATATGGTCAACAAATGTTGATCATTAAATTTTTTAATTAAGGAGCGACATTGCCCTCTTTTTTAAACTTTCATGACATAATTGCATCTCGAAAACTTTGAGGTGCCCTATATCCCTTCAATTATATTTTTCCCCTTTAACCTGTCAGGATTTTATATTCTAACATGTCCAAAAGTTTTCCATACTTACAAATGAGCTACGGATGATTCCCTTCCTGGCAAAGTTTTGATTTATATATACATATATATGAGTTGTAGGAACTTGAGCTCAAGCAAACTCACTGGAGTAATAGCTCCATCGCTTGCTAGTTTGGAAAAATTGGGGTCCTTGTAAGTTGTGGCATTAGATATAATCTAAACATTATTCAAATACTATCAATTAATAAACGTCGTTAAATATTATGAATAACTTTACGTCTTTCTCGTAGGGATTTGTCAAACAATGAACTGACTGGTCCACTACCAGATTTTCTTGTAACTCTTCCTGATTTGAAATTCATGTAGGGCTCGGCTCTAGCTAATATTATTTCATTATTATAGCTTCCATTCTGTGATTGTGAAGCCAACTATCTTAAATTTCCATTCTTTTTTCCCCATCTTACAGCAATGTTACAGGAAATAAGCTCACGGGTACAATTCCCAAGGCTTTGAGGGAAAAGGCTAATTTGGAGCTAAGGTTTACGTTTCTCCATTATCAAATTCTATCAAGTTGGTTTAAAATTATGATCAAACTTATATGTTAACAAGCCATGGTGAACTTGTAAGGCGTAAATATTTTCGTCTCTATCAATAAACGTGCTTTTCAAAATTTCAACAGGTGTTCTCCTTTTTAGGGATAGGCTCTTTACCATTTTAACTAATAATTTAACTGTATAAAAGTTCTATTCTTACATCGTAATTAGTATGCATGAGAGGAATTTTAGTTGAAGGAGGAGAGAGAAATTTCTTTCTTCATATGCTTGGTACACATTACGCAGGCTTATATGAATGGGGTTTTTATAACTCGAGGGATTAAGATCAAAATGAGAGTAAACTTGAAGAACCAAAGATTATTTTAACTATTTTTTAAATATCTCAAAAATTATAGTACTATACAAATACTACTCAAGTCTATTTAACAATGCTGCTCTATTTTCCAGTGTGGACAACAATCCAGGTCTTTGTCCCTCAAGTTCATGTAAAGAAGGGAAAGAACACAATAAGTTTGTGATTCCACTTGCTGCATCACTTTCGACTTTGGCCATTGTCACGGTTCTTATTGTTTCTTTGGCGATATGGAGATTTAAAATGAAAACAGGTATTATATATGATTTTATATATGTATGCTATCCCTTGTTGATGTATCTATATATATAATTATATATGTTTGTCCATTTATATATGAAGTTTCAAGATATTTGACTTAACATTGTGTAGTTTTGTCCCCCGAACCTCGGAAGAAGAAGGATGTTGTGAAACCAAAAAATCAAACTTTTTCTTACTCAGAGGTTCTCCGAATTACAAAAAACTTCGAAACAATGATCGGACAAGGAGGATTTGGAAAAGTTTACCTTGGCACTTTAGAAGATGGTATGCAGGTTGCTGTGAAGTTACTTTCCCTATCTTCAAGACAAGGTTATAAGGAATTTCAATCAGAGGTTAGAAATCAAAGTCAAGTAATATTTAGATTTAAAAAAATAGTCACTCAATGCTTAACATAAGTCAAGTCTTTATATTAAAGAACCAAAATAATTATTTGAAAACTTTTATTTATATTTATTATTAGATAACATATCAGTTTATAATAATGTGTGTGCATATACGTTGGATTATTATTTAGTGATGGTGGAGCTAACTTTTAACTTGTAGACTCAACTCTTAACAGTCATTCATCATAGGAATTTAGTCTCACTTGTTGGATTTTGCGATGAAAAGGATGTGAAAGCATTGATTTATGAATATATGGACCTTGGAGACCTCAGCGGATTATTGTCAGGTTTATCTTATATCATACTCATCTAGGGCTATTTTAGAACATATATAAGGTTTTTATTTGGCATCATTTATTGGTCATATTATTAAATTTTCCTGTGAATACACAATTTTGCCCTGCAATTTCATCTAATGGTAATATTTATAAGTCACCATTATTTACTGTTATATTTGGTATTATTTATAAGTTATAGCATTATTTGATGTTATTTATAAGTCATATCATTAAAAATTGTTAAATTTGAAGGCAAATAGTTAATAGAGTTTAATTTTTTTATCCATGTTATATATATTAGAAATGATTTATAAACATGAGCGGAGGAGAATGCGTCTGAACTTCTCATTATCCCATGGTAGTTGATGCACAATTTCAAAAGAGAATTTATTAGTAATAATAACAAAATCATCATGTACATATTTTGGCTTGTGAGGCACATTTCTTGATCAAAAAATCGATTTATACAGAGAAAAACCAAAATGTTTTAAAGTGGAGAGAGAGACTTCAAGTTGCTGTTGATGCAGCAAAAGGTTAGAGAATCTGTGATCTTTTTTTTCTCTCTCCTTCAATCACATTAAATTTTACCTTAATTACTTTACATAATCTAATTAATGATGTTGCAGGATTGGAATATCTTCATAATGGTTGTAAGACTCCTATAATCCACAGAGACTTGAAGCCATCTAATGTTTTATTAAATAAATCCAAGGTAGCCAAAATTGCTAGAGCATTCATGAATGAAACAGATTCTCATCTATTAACTCAACCAGCTGGTACACCAGGTTATATTGATCCCGAGTAAGTTATTATCGCATTTGAATACTACTCTCTCCGTTGCTTTTTATAACAAACACTTAATCAAATAGCATCGGTAAAAAAATTGGGTGATATCAATATGTAAAAATTGTAACTTTTGTCTCAAAAACACCCTTATTTATGTTTTTTTTTGTTTAGGGGGGGAATGAGAGGGATAATAAGGAAATAAATCTCTGAGGATGTGATAATGAATTCATTGAAATAAAATGGGGCAAAACGGAAAGTCGCAAGAAAATTTTTTAGACAAATTCTGAATATTTCTTACAATAAAAAAGAACGGAGAGATTAATGAAAAATTATTTGTTACTGATTGCTACCACTGTTCAGTCAAAGGCCAGATATTACTTATGTGTTGAATGAACTAAAAAAACTCAGTCATAGACTAATTGATTATTGACATTATTACAGATTTCAAAGATCCGGAAAGCTAGATAAAAAGAGTGACATGTACAGTTTTGGGATGATTCTTCTTCAACTAATAACAGGCCATCCTCCGATAAGAAGACAACTTGAGAGTATTTGTTTTATAATTGATTGGATTCGTCCTAATATTGAATGTCGAGATATCCAAAGCATCGTTGATCAAAGATTGAAAGGAGAATTCCAAGTTAGTTCTGCTTGGAAAGCTGTGGAGATAGCAATATCATGCACTGAACCACATTCCTCTCAAAGGCCAGAGATTAGTTACGTGTTGAATGAACTAAAAGAATGTTTGGCTATGGAGATAGGTTATTCCAATTCCGATGGAATACCAAGCCATCCAATCAATTGCCATTCTGGGCGGCTTGATTCAATCACTACCCTCTCAGCAAGGTAGTTCCTATACAGTGCTTTATGGTGCTAAAAGCCATGTCATCATCCTTGTTTTAGGATCACTAGAAATCAACGTCAATCTGTTTGTTTGCTTTTGTTTGCATGTGAAAAAGGATATTGTTATGGGTAATATAGAGTGGTTTTCTGAACTTGTCGTGTATATAATTTATGTTTTGTTGGATTAAACACCTATTTGACTTCATCATTGATGTCACATCCCCCCTCTCTTCATTTGCTGATGAAAGTATAAACATTTCAGACACTATTAGACAATAGAGCCAGGTTCGCCTTTTTCAGACCGATCGAGCCTTCATTTTTATTTTTAAACTTGAAAAACATTTTTATTCCTGAATCATTTGTTCATTTTGATATTAATAAGATGCAATGTTCTATTTAAATTGATTTTAAATATGATATATTTTTACGTAGATTAGTATTTAGTCTTTTAAATACTTGTTCATTTTCTCTTTTCTCCATTTTCTCCTTTCCTATCAATTTTCTTCCCTCCCAACTTTTCTTTCCGTAGTTCTTATTTCCAATCTTAGCTTGTTCCAAGGAAAGACTAGTAAGTTCAATTTGTTATCAAATTTAAGCATCTCTTTTCACCAAAAAAAAAAAAAAAATTAAGCGTCGCTGAAATGGCACGGGATTTTTTTCCCCTTCCCTCTTGATTTGAGCAAGCTTATGTGAAAAAAGGCACCACCGGCGCCATGGGTAGAAGCTAGAAAGATTTGGAGATTTCTGCATTTGCATTTGCTTAGCTTTGATTTCCCAGAAAGGAGGTCATACACATGAAAGTAAGATTGTCATAGTTATTTTTTTTGGTACAAAAACTTTAGGCCGGGGTTGGGCTCACCCATAAGCTAAGGGCAGGGCGAAATCTCCCTTCTTCTTAGGTCATACTAATGTTAGGCTGGGCGAGCCGTCAATTACCCTCAGGCGTTTACCTAAGCACCCAGGAGCTAGGATGCCTCCCCAAGCTCCGCGACTGGAGCCACAACAAAGTGACCTTCCCAGGTATCGAACCCTCTCCCTTTGGTGAGAGTGTCCATGAGATTGTCATAGTTATCAACAACATAATCCAACAATTATCCATGGAGGCCTTTCCTTTGACGAATGATAAGGTCCTGGAAACTAAGGTCCTGAAGTGAACTGGACACAAATCAAGTAAGACAGACTTGGACAACCTTTTGTTGGCTAAAGCATCAGCTTAATGGTTTTGGTTGCTTGAGATATATTGGACTCTCAACTCCCATGGTTGTCTCATTAACGTCTGAATCTAAAAGAGTATTAGGCTACATGTTGTATCATTAGTGGGCTAGTGGCCCCATTCAACATGTGAACCGGATTCTTAACATATGATTCTTTTTTTGGAAGCTATGGTCGTTTGCAAGAGTAAGACCCTGAAAAACTACCCATTCTTCTGATTCTTGGGCACTACATGTGCCAAGGAAGTGAGTAAAGCCCAATTTCCACTCACTACCATGGACTCTGAACACTCCTCCACAGCCAGCCAGAAGATGTTAAGATGCAGCAATAAGATCCCAATTACCATCGAAACCTGCCCCTAAATCTCTTTTCAGATTGAGACCAAACCAATCACGTAAAGATGCAGCAAAAAAATTGAGTTGTTATGCAATTACCATCGCAACCCGCCCCTAAATTTCTTAATTTTATTCATTTAATTTAAATTGGTTTAAAGTTTTCAAAACGATAATTTGTCCTCATAATCTAATTGCAAAAACTCTGGCCGCCTTTGATTTAAGAAATTTTAAATAATCAAGTATGATTTAAATTATACAAAACCTCCTAAATTATGGGTCAGTTGCATATAACCATATATAATTAACATCCCAAAGTTTAAATTTAATCTCCTTAATTTATTATTTGTTTATAACCCTCTCATCGTTAAGAAATTTGAATTTGTTAAAGAGAATTATATCCAACTTTCTTGAATTAGTTAGCTATGTCGTGAGAAATCAACATATTCTGTTAAATTTTATTAACCCTGTTTTTTTTTTATACAACCCTGTTTTTTTTTTTTGATACAACCCTGTTTTTTTAATTTAGCTTCCGAAGTTACATAACAATGCTAATGAATGGCCCAAGTATAATTGAAACTCCGGCAGCCCAAATAGCCAATAGTCCAAAACATAAAGAAGGCATTATAGCCGATATCCCAATTATTGAATTGGACTTTGATCACTATGCAACTGTTGGTTAAGGTAGTAAGTTTCACCCCTGTTTAGATGATAACACAAAATATTACATTGAGGAGACCATTTATTGGGAGAGGTAAAAAGTTTTATGCTCTCAACATCAAAAGGGATTAATCTTGAGTTTCAAAATAACTTGTGAACATC
>JANTPZ010122794.1:0-10683 GCA_025593235.1 Vachellia pachyceras | reverse complement strand
CTTTCTAACACAAGTTATAAAATAGCATGACAACCTTTCATAAAAGTGTGAATTCATAAAAGTGCAACATGTAACAATCAAATGCATATGGCCATAGCCAACAATAGCACACATTCACACTTCCATCATCACAAATTTCTCAATAAGTCATGCATCATTCAACATATTTTAAAAGCATCAAAGCTTATTTCACCCAAAAAAAAAAGCATTAAAGCTCAAGGTTAAATGGTTTTGCTACCTTGCTCTTTTAATTCCCTTGAACTTAAATCCTTTCTTGATGAACTTTCACAATGATTTCTTTGGGCTCTTGACTTCCTAAACATCATATAATGATATGTTCATAAATTTCCAGCCACCAATCAAGGCCAAGAAAAATAAAATAAAAATGCAATATACACATACTACCCTTTCAAGCCCCTTAACACTTTATAACTTGTCCCTTTTGATTTCCAATTCTTCCAAAATCCTTTCGTTACTTTTACCATACACAAATTTGTCTTCTAAAGCCATTGGAATAATTAGAATCATCAAAATCCCACTCCTTCTATTTCTTACATATTTTTGAAAAACAGAAAAAAGAAGGGTTTTGGATTTTTCATTTTTTGCTCATGAATGCTTGTGTATTCTTTCTTCCAAATCATTATTCAAGCATCCAAATACTCAAAAACATTTTCCCATTTCAAGAACTCCCATGGACAGAACCTCCCCATAAACTTATCATTTCCAAAGTTTCAACAGCAACTCCCAACAACAACCAACATCAAACCACCCTTTACTACTTTAAAGAAGAGTTTGCAACCTTTTGTTACCTTAAAAACCTCTCATTTTCCATTTTCACCTTTTGAAATCCTTGCCTTGCATCTTCAAAAAGAGAGACTCATTCAAGAAATCAAAGCATTAGAAAGGTGAAAGAGGTTGCAAGCTTGAGAAAAGGTGAAGATTTGAGAGCTTAATCTATTACCTTGTTGTTGTAAGCTCTTCCTTCTTCCTTGTGAGAGCAAAATGGCTTCTTGGAAGCTTGGGAGAGGAGATAAAAAATTCAGACTTGGGAGAGAGAGAAGTGGACGGTTTTTGGGAGAGAGAATGGAGGGTTTGTCTACTTAAAAGCCTCTTGAAATGATGAATGGATGAGATTAAAACTTGGTCTCCAAGTTTTGCTCTTGAATGGAGGAGATTATGCCACTTCTCAAGCTCATGTGGTGAGTGAAAAAGCTGTCATGATTACTCTCAACCCACCTCATTAACGACTTGGTTAGGCTAACGGGACTGATTACTATCCAGTTACTTAATCCGACTACAAGCATTTCGGTAAAGTAACCTTTATACGGGTAACTTCCTTTTTTACTTTTCTGGAGACTTTCTCTCTAATGCGGCTCCATTCCCTAGGCCTCCTTGCCAAGTTGGTGTAATTTCCCTTCTCAAAGTACACCTGGCTTTCCTCATAATTCGTCAGGATTCCTCGATTCCAGTGAAACACCGTAAAACATGCTTCCGACGGCCAATTTGACTTAAGGACACAGAAAATTGCTAGAATTTTCCTTGATACTCCAGGCCTTTTTCATTTCTCAAAATTCTTCCCTGATTTTCCGTAATAATTTTCAAAGAAAATCTTTTTTCTGGGCTTTCGGGTACTGTTGTCCTCCGTACTAAGAAACTACTCACATCGGATACTAGATAATAATTTTATTAAATACTTTAGGATCCAATTAAACTTTTCTCAGTTTGAGTCTCTGGCGTTTGAGGACCCCTGTTAGCTCAAATAATTACTTCTCAGTCTTTCAACCCTCTAAAATCCCTTAATTACAGAAATGCCACTACATTCCTTTCTCTTTCTTACTTTTATCTTAATTACCAAAATGACGTCCCTTTTCTTCTCTTTCCATAATTACCAAAATGCCATTACCTTTCTACTCTTTCCAATATTCTAACCTTACCCTTGGTTGACTTTGACATTTTTGGTCAACATTGACCTTTTAGTTGACTTTTGACCAAATTACCAAAATGTTCTTATTATTTGATAACATTTTGTGCCCTGGGCCTTTTTAATCAAAATGACATTTTTACCCTTGTTATTTATGCCAAATGACCATTTTGCCCTTTAGTAATTTTTTACTTAAAATCTCAAGACTAGAGACTCAGTTAATTATGATCTTTCTTGTCTATAGGCATTTTCCTTTCTATTTTTCTTATCCATGTGCTTTAAATCATTTCATAATTTATTGGATTGGCCTTGATTTTTGTTACTAAAATTTGGGATATTACATTATGTCTACCACCTCAGGTTGTAGGAAAAGTATAATTCGTGTGAATTCATAAAAATAGTTTCATACCCATGGAATTGAAGATTTAGTTGTCTTATATTTTTATTATGCTTCCTAGCCTGCCATGAGTTGAATAATTTATTTTATCTTGGACATGTTGATTTTTTTTTTTTGAATTGTTTCATGGCCACAATTGACAATTCTATGTAAGCCTTAACATTGTTACTTGTTAATAGGTCAAGTGATGGAAGTATAACATGATTGCTTAAATGGTAATTGTTTGCTATTGGGATTTTTTGAATCTAACCCATCAATAACTATTTTAGGTTACAAGCTTCCAAGATAAAAGTTGAAAAGGATTGGAAAATTCATTGTTCATTTGGTTAACAATTTGGAACTTCGTTGTAATGAACTTTATTGTGTAGATGCCCAAATTCAATGAACTTGGACTAATTTTAAATCTCACCATATGAACAATGTTTCTGAAAAAGTTTATCTCAATTGGACTTAGTTTACTATTTTTCCATGTAGCTCAAATTTTTGTACTTTTTAAGGGTGTTTAACCCCCTTTTTGTACTTTAACCATTTCCAAAGCTTGTTCCAAAGCATGCTTAAATTAAACTAACTTATTCATACATAAACATGCATGTATTCATATATATACACATGCTCATCAAGTAGAGGTTCAGGTAATACATTAAGTCCAAAACACTTAAACATGTACATAAAGCAATATTACATAACTTTGCATTCAAAATAATCATATAAGGCTTCCTTTATTCTTCACTCACTTTGCCTTTGCCTTTGCTTGAACTTGCACCTAGGAATGTTTAATTTGGAAGAATGAGATTTCAAAGAAATCCCAATAGAAAAAACTCCAACATAAACACCAATATGAATGATAATTATTCAATGCTTAATAACATAGGTATGAACATGTGATCTTCACAAATTTTTACACTTTGCAAATGGCCATACAATATTAAAATCACATAATTACATATTCAAACAACACAAGTTTGGCATACAAAAGGCACAAACCACAAATAATCATTAATGCAACTATTAGTGTAGGGTAGTAGTCTTCTCTACCTTGGTTTCCAACTTGCACTTGAACTTGAAGGCTCTCTTTCTTATCCTTTCTAGAGAGTTCTTTGGTAATTCACTTTCCTATACACAACATAGTATCATGGCTATCAATAACAAGCTAATTACAAGGCATAAAACTACTAAAACCAGGTAAAACTTCTTCTTGAACATTAAGAGCCCTAAGGCTTTTAAACTTGTCAAATTTAATTCCAATGCTTTCTAAATCATTTTCTCACTTCCACCGACACAATTTTTCATTCTAAAGCCCATGGATGCATCAAAGTAATCAAAATCACACTCCTCCCCACTGTTCTTGGTCTGGCCGAAAATCAAGGGACTTGGAAGCATGATTTTACAACTTCTATTGTATGTAATTGCATAATCTTGATCTCTTACCTCTTCTAATGAATTATTTAACATCAAAAAATTACTTTTCAGTCAAATAGAAAATTGGATAGTACCTCCCATAGGGTTTCATGATTCCCAAAAATCATACAACCATCAAACCAACATAAAACACACAACAATCTACTCCTTAACTTGCATAGAGTTGTTTGGTAACAATTATTTAAGCTAAACCTCTCTCTTTCTCATTTTCTCTCTCAAGAATCATAGCTTTCCAGCAACCTAACTAGCCATAATCTCAAAAACTAAACCATTACAAGTAAAGAGAAAGTTCCAATGATTACAAATATAGTAAGGGTTGCAAGAGAATCCAACTTACCTTGAAGGTCTTAGAGGTTTTTGCTTCCTCTTCTTCCTTATTGTTCTCACGCCTCCCTCTCTATTTTTCTGCAATTTAACTGACTCAAATGGCTGAAATGGAGGTGGAGATATGACTTAATCAAGTGGTACAATTGATCCAAGGGTTGAGATTTTGTCTTGAATAAGTTGTGTGATCTAATGGTCATTATTATTCCAACACAAAAGCCCATTTTTCAGCACATGTTTACCACATTATGGGCTGGAATTTTTATGAGGAAAAATAATATTTTCGGTGCAAACATAAAGGATGACATGTGTCATTGATCCATTATAACGTATACGATAAAGTAACTTTATTCTTATAAATTCTACCACTTGTCTGTGACATTTATTTCTTGTTCTGATCTTCAAATATAACCTTCACAAGTGGCATGACTCATTTATGACCATAATTCCTTTCGGAAACTTTATGTTTACATAAAGCTATTTTACGCTATCGCAACACCGATAAAGCAACTTAGTGATAGTTAACTGGATCCAAGGCCATAAAAAATTCTCAAAATTAATACTGAGATTCTCACACTTTTTATTTTATTAAATTGATTCCTAGAATGTTTTTAACTAATTTTTAAAGAAAATCCAAATTCCAGGGCTTCTCCGGGTCTTTTCCTTCCGATCCGAGAAATCGCTTTTCTCATATTATAGGCAAAAATTTTATAAAATGCTAGAAATTCCAAGATATTTTTTCTTTCTTTGAGATCAGATGTTTGAGGCCTCCGGATGCTTCAAATAATTATTTTTTCTGATTATTTAATAAAAATGCCAAAAATTAAATAACCTTTAAAATTCTCTTAACAGAAATCTATTTAACCAAAACTGGGCCTAACATACTGATCACTGATTTTCTCTCTCTCTACATTTTAGGTCTCTATGAATTTTTCTGATATTTTTGGTCAAACTTTGACCAAGTTGACTTTTGACTTTGGTCAAATGGCCAAAATGCCCTTATACTTTTCCTTATTTACCATAATGCCCTTTATAAAATTCCATTTTCACCTTTATCTTTAATGACATTTGTGTGTTTCCCATAAAGTTACCAATCATGTCATTTCTCCAGGTCAAGGACACTAAACTACAAAGTTCTAATGGAATTCAGTATATTAGGGCTAAGTTGACTGTGATCTTTCTGTCCCCTTACCTTCCTTTTTTTCTATACTACCTATCTCTTGACTAGATTCAAGCCATATCAATCAGTTTAGCCTTTATTTCAAATTACAGTAGGTTTAGCCTTTATATCTAGTCATAGAAAACTTGTATATTACACATAGCAACATGTACAAATCTTCCTCATTGTGGAAGCCACCACCTTTACTTTTGTACCTCCTTGAATTTTCCTTTTTGAGCTTGTGCCTATGATTAGTCATTGGAAAGAATGGGATTTTAAATAAATCCCAGTAGCAGTTATCTCTAACTAACACATCAACATGTATGATCATTTATGAGTATACTACCATGCCATGAAACTATTAACAAAACATTACTTATACTATCACATTTGCTCAAGGCCAAGGCATCATTGTATAGCTACAACCATGCACACTCACAAGTAAGGATTTATATGTTAGATGGCTACAATCATATATCATACATTATTTCAAATTACAATAAAACATGGATATCACATGTCTTAACTTGAGCTACCGGTTTTGCCTTTATATCTAGTTATAGAAAACTTGTATATTACACATAGCAACATGTGCAAATCTTCCTCATTGTGGAAGCCACCTTTACTTTTGTACCTCCTTGAATTTTCCTTTTTGAGCTTGTGCCTATGATTAGTCATTGGAAAGAATGGGATTTTAAAGAAATGTTATCTCTAACTAACACATCAATATGTATGATCATTTATGAGTATACTAGCATGCCATGAAACTATTAACAAAACATTACTTATACTATAACATTTGCTAAAGGCCAAGGCATCATTGCATAGCTACAACCATGCACACTCACAAGTAAGGATTTATATGTTAGATGGCTATAATCATATATCATACATTGTGGTCCGACAGTAATATCCACCATTTTCTGTAAACTAAATAGATGTCAAACCAATAGATATGAGATAAGACAAGGCCGAGAAATGAAAGTACAGAAAGAGAGGATGTCAATGGACCAAAGAGACCCTAGTTAATTTAGTCCTAAGGCTTTGAGATTACTAAGAATGTAAACCAGGGACATAAATGTTATTAAGTATAAAGACCAAGGGCAAATATGGTGATTGAATAAAAAGGGCCAAACTAGTAGTCAGAAGTTAAGTTAAAGCCCACAGATAGAAAGTACGGAAAAGAGTTGATGCTATTGGGCTGGAAGTCGCAGAATCATATTTATCCCAGTGGATGGAAGTCGGTAGGAACTTTAAAGTTAAGCGTACTCCCCCGGAGCAATTCCAAGATGGTTGACCTCCTGGAAAGTGCTCAAGGAGTTAGAAACCAAAAGTTCAAGGGCAGAAAGGTCAAGGGCAAAGTGGGAATTTATGAAAAGTTAGACTGTGAAAGGGCATTTTAGTCATTAAGAGAAAGTGTAAGAGCATTTTGGTCATTTGACAAAGTCAAAGTCAAAAAGTCAATTGTTGACCAAAATATCAGACAAAGTCGCAAATGCCAAAAAGATAGAGCAGAACTCTCTGATTAACAGAGTTTCGACGGATTGTTCAAAATCGGCCTAGAATTTTATTTATAAAATTTTGAAGATTTAATAGCCGAAAATAATTATTTGAGGTAACAAGATACCTCAATCAGTTGAGTTTAGGGCATAGAAAAACAAAGTGAATTTTATAGTATTTAATAAAATTATTGCCCGGTGTAGGCGATTTCCCTGAAAATCGGGGAAAATACCCAAAAATCCCCGAAATGTAATTTATTTCAAAAATTAATTTTGGAAAATCTAGATGGAATTTTGGGAAAATAAAAAGGGCTAGAGTATAAGTGAAAAATGTAGAAATTTTTAAAGCCCTACAATTATTTTGCCCTCCGATTTCTCGTTTTCAGGGATTTTGGATAGGATAAAATAATCCTGTAAAATTTGAGTAAATCAAGGGGTATTTTGGGGATAATAAATTTACCATATTCAAGAGGAAAATATGGAGATTAAATGAGGAAGAAAATATTTCCAGAAAAGTAGAAAAAGATTTATTGGAATTAAGTTACTTTTACTGGTGAAAGTTGTAATCGGTAGAAGTAACCGAATTGTAACTGGTTTGGTTAGTGTAACCAAGGTTCCCAACAGATTTTTCATCCATGTGCAGCCCATTATGACCACTTTTGGATAGCCAATGAGAAACAAGCATGTGTTGTATATGTGGTGCAATTTTAAGCCCTTGATTAAAGCTTAACAAGTAAGCTTTCATCTTAGCCCTTTATTATTTATCAAGGGATTAATAAAACAGAAATTTTCCCTTCTTCCTCCTCATTTTGGCCTTGAGTTTGCAGCTGGAAAATTGGAGACAGAAGACTCCATCTTTGAGAGCTAAGAGGAAGAACAAGCTTCATAAAACTCAAGGTAAAAGTCTAATCAACCAAGCTCACATTTTCTTGATGCTTGTAACTCCCTCTTTCTTTCTATGGGCTTGAAATCTTGGATAAGCTTCTCTGTCTAAACATCCAAGATTGGTGTTCTTGAGATCAAAAGCGGGAAAGAGATGGAGTTAGAGCTAATACTTAGGTGCAAAATGCTCCTTGGGTTGTGAGGAGTAATTTGGTGTATATATTGTTGTTGTTTGGTTGTTGTTTTGAATTTTGGGATTCAAAACACTAAGGGGTTATGCTAACAAAATTTTTATGGAATGAGGGAGAGTTGAATTTAATCTATAGAATCCATGAGAATGAGTTTAGAAATAAGAAAATGATGCTACTTACCATGGAAACTTGAAAGAGAATCACTTTCCTTCCACTTGTGACTTTTCGTGCAAATATGGAAAGTGGACACAGGAGTTTTGTTTTGATGATTTAAATGTTTCCAATGGCTTTAAAATAAAGTTTTGAGTAGGGTATAAGTGAGCATAAGTTTTGGAAAGCATTGGAAACCAATAAGACAAGTTTAAGTGCTCTAAGGTTTATGTAGTTCAAGGGGAAGTTTAAGGAGTTTTACATTGATTTTTATATTGTAATGGCTTGTGTTTAATGGCCATAATGTTATGAATTGTCTAGGCAAGAGTTTGGTGCAAGGGATTAATTTTCTAAATGGTCAAGAAAGCATTCAAGCTAAAGGAAAATTAAGAGCTAAAGGTAGCAAGACCATCTAAACCTAATCTAAGTTGTTTTGAAAATAATTGATGAAATATGCATGACTTGTTGAAAATTTATGATGATAAAGGTGTGAATGTGTGCTTTATATGCTATGGCTGTAATATCCATTTTTTTTCTTCAAATTGGAATAGAGGCCAAACCGATAGTTATGAGATAAGATAAGGTCCAAAAATAAATGTAATGAAAGAGAAGATGTCAATGGATCAAAGAGACCCTGGTCAATTTATTCCTAAGCTTTAAAATTACTAAGAATGTAAGCTAAGGACATAAATATCATTAAGTATAAAGACCGAGGGCAATATGGTCACTGGATAAAAAGGGACATATAGAAAGAGCGGAAAAAGTTGATGCCGATAGGCTGAATAACCCAAAGTTAGACCTAACTCAGCGGGAGAAATTTTATGAGAACTCCGTAGTTAAGTGTGCTCACCCTGGAGCAATCTCAGGATGGTTGACCTACTGGGAAGTACGCAAAGGTCATTACACAAAAGATCAAGGGCAACAAGGTCAAGGGCAAATTGAGAATTATGAAAAGTTAGACAGTGTAAGGGCATTTTGGTCATTAAGAAAAAGTGTAAGGGCATTTTGGTCATTTGACAAAGTTAAAGTCAAAGTCAAAAATTCAACTATTGACCAAAATATCAGAAAAATTCACGGTGGCCTAAAAGATAGAGCAGAACTCATGATTGACAATAATTTGAATGATTGTTGAAAATCAGCCTAGAATTTTATTTATAGAGTTTTGAAGATTTAATGGCTGAAAATAATTATTTAAAGTATCAAGAGACCTTAATCAGTTGTGGTCAGGGCATAGAAAAATTTAGTGAATTTTATATTATTTAATAAAATTATTGCACGGTGTACGATTAAGGCGATTTCCTCGAAAATCAGGAAAAAGATCCGAAAATCCCTAAAATATAATTTATTTCAAAAATTAATTTTTGAAAGTCTAGAGGGCATTTTGGGAAAAGAAAAAGGGCTAGAGTATCAATGAAAAATGTAGAAATTTTTAAAGCCCTAAAAGTATTTTGCCCTCCAATTGCTCGTTTTCAGGGATTTTGGACAGGATAAAATAATCCTATAAAATTTGATGAGATCCAGGGGTATTTTTAGGATAATGATTTTGTAATAATTATGAGGAGAATATGGAGATTAAAAGAGGATAAAAATATCTCCAGAAAAGTAGAAAAAGATTTACCGGAATAAAGTTATGTTTACCGGTAAAAAGTGTAATCGGTAAAAGTAACCGAATGAGATCCAGTTTGGTTAAACCACCCAGATTTTTCACCCTTAGTTACAGCCATTATTACTCAATTTTGAAGGGCCAATGAGCGCTTAGCACTTGTTGGATGTATGGCACATTTTCCACCCTTGGATTATACTTAACTACTAAGGCTTAATCTTAGCCTTTAATCCTTTTAAGTGAGATTTATTTAAAAGACCATTTCTTCACCATTGCCAATCCATCTTGGCTGACTTCTTGGCTACCAAAAGAGATAAAGAGGACACCATTTCTGCTCTTCCAAAGGAAAACGAAGAGCTTCCATATTCAAGGTAAGAACTTGTTCAACCAAACCCACCTATTTTCTTAATCCTTGCAACCTCCTCTACCTTTCTATCGTTTTAGATTTTTGGTTTTGACTCTCTTTTTGGTGGCTGGAAAGTTAGGTTTCATGAGAGCAAAAATTAGGAAGAGAGGGATTTAGAGGAAATAAATGGTTGCAAAACACTCCTTGCATGATATGGAGAAGATTGATGCATATATTGCTTGGGTTTGATGTTTGTATGAATTTTTGGAATCTCAAACCCCAAGGGGAGATGCTGTCCAATTTTATATTTAATGAGGAAGAGTTTTTTTTTAGCTTAATAATCCATGAGAAGTGTTTTGGGATAAAAAAATATGTTGTTACACATGATGGAAGTTTGAAAAATCACTTTCTCCTTACATGGACAGATTTTCGTCCAGATCTGTACGGGGTAGGAGGAGTGTGATTTTGATGATTTTGATGCTTCCATTAAGTTTAGAAGGCAAAATTGTATAGGGTAAAAGTGAGAAAAGGATTTGGGAAGCATTTTGAGTCATAAGCACAAGTTTTGAAGTTGTAAGGGTCTTGAAATGGGCAAGAGAGGTTATAGTGCATTTTGTAGTTCTTTTGCATTGTTGATGACTTGAAAATGATGGTTATGCTCTTGATTAATGTTTAGGAAGTTGAGAACCCAAAGTGCTTATTGGAAAAGTTCATCAAGAAAGCTTTAAACCTTAAGGATAACTAAGGAGAAGAGGTAGCTTAGCAATTATTATTTTAATTACATTTCATTGT
>JANTPZ010122791.1:0-10068 GCA_025593235.1 Vachellia pachyceras | reverse complement strand
TGATAACTGCGAGTACCAACAAAGGCAGAGGTTTACTTTAGCCATTATAATAATGGGTGAACTCTTCAGAAATTATTCTGCAACACCAAAAACAGAGACTTACATAATAGGCAGTGACGGTGCCAGCAGAGTTTCCAGGGACGAGCTTGAGCTGCATGTCGATCTTGCCAAAGAGATACTCATTCTTGGACTGGAATCCTGAGCCTGAGGCTTTGTCCAGTGAGAGAGTGAGAAGGTCGCGGCCATTGTTGAGCATCTTGCCTCGACCGTCCCCCCATGTAATGTCAAACTCTTGGCCCAAGTTACCAGCAATGGTAACAACCACGAGAGAGCTAATAAGAACAAGAAGCAATACTGACAGAGTAGAATAAGAAGCCATGTTGAGATAAGAGGCAGTGAGTGATATTTGGTAATTGCTAGTTGACTGAGTATGGTTTGGATGAAGCTGAGGATAGATGGTATCAGGTATTCATAGGAAAACAAGTTAGGAGGAAGAAGGAACTGTTGTAAATATTGTGTTTAGGTGTTTTAAAGGAAAAGTCCTAAATTATTTGGGGTTGTGGTTTTAAGTGAATGTTTGGTAAAATATAATCTTGAACTGATAAACGAGTTAAGAGGATGAAAGAACTTGCACATGATAAAGACCACTGGAGGTAAATCCGACAATCTTCCCTTACCCTTTATGTGCAAGTTAATTATGTATTGGGTACCTTTATTAAAATCTTTATATAAATAAAAATACTTTTCGAATAAAACTTTAAAAAAACAAGAGCAATGTACACTTAAATCAACGTTTATTTAAATGTATTTAAGTACATTTATTCATTTGTGTGTATTTAAGTATAATAAAAACAATATGAAAATTGAAGCGTGAATGCACATACAATATGAATTCAGTTTTTGCAATATGTTTCATGAATCTTCCAAAATGCTTGTGTATGTTAAGGATATTTAATGGCATCCAAACGTTTTTTTTCTTTTAATGATATTTGATATCCAAAAGGCTATACATATATTTTCGAAATGCGTTTTCTTCCTTAATTGATGATTTAATATCTAAATCGATGTACATGCATTTCCAAAAAATGTTTCTTGCATAATGATTTAATATCCAAGACATTGTACACATGTTTCTAGAAACAGGTTTCTAGCATGATGATTTGAACGTATTAAATTGATGAATTTATAGTTTTTAAAAATTGCCCAATCTCTATGATAGCCATGGCCTACATAATGGCTTTAAAATGAGAGGTTGAACACACCTTTTGCACATGAGTTTTCGTGCACCCTTCTTCCTCTTCCTCTGACATATTATTCTACCTGCTAAGTTATATTGCTTTTGTTGTTCTGCTCATCTTGTATTGCAGGAAGAATCCGTTTAATTTTGGGGAATACTGTATCTTACTTAACCGATAATTATGAAATAGTTTTTAAAGATAGTATCCTTAAACGTGATTCCGGTTGATTTTCATTTCTGCATGTGTTGCTGTATACGGGAAGGAAGGGAGTGGGAGAGGAAAACAGGAGGGAGCTAGCTGGATGACAGTGAATAAGTATCTGTGCAGGTAATAAAGCAGTAACCTGAAAATTATTGACGTGACGCGGCATGACAAAAGATGCGAAGCTGAAGTTCAAAAACTTAATCCATTACTCCGGATTATCTGATTCAGTGTAAAAGAAGGTTTGAGATTCAGAAAAAGGTACCGGATATCGGAAGTTCTGGGTGGGGTCAAAAATTGGTTCCCTTGTCTGATGTTCACAAAAAAAAAGAAGTTCAAAAACTGAACCCTGTAGCTATCAGTCAATTGGCTGGGTGGTGAGCCACCGCCTGCCCCGCACCTCAGCTTCTTTTGAACTACGGTATCTAGTTTTTTCAACGTGGTTATTTGGTAATACTTAACTTATATAAAAAAATATGTTTAATAGTATTTTTTTGTAAAACGAGATAATATCCTTTACATATTTGTGTCGCTTTACGTAAAAATACTCCTCTATCACGTTACCAAACGGATATAATATAAGTTATGAGTAGGAGTTTTATTTCACTAACATGGACGGATTTTTTAAACACCATTACAAACAGAACTTTTTGTCTATTGGAACACATAATTCACAAGGTAATAAACAAAAATTCAAATCTCTGACAAAAAACATCCAATATTTAGTGTTTAAGACTAATTTAAATAGGATTGTCAAATAGGAGAAAAATCAAGAAGCTAACTGACGGAGAAAACAAAGTATTCAGTGACTGTAATATATGGAGTTGGTAAGAATCCTGGAGGAGAAGAAAGTAGGGGTGCTCAACATTTCCCGATCCCGAACTTTCGGGACGGGAAAATCCCATTCCGAAAATTTTCGGGACAGGAAAAATCGGGATCGGGATTGGCATTTCCCGATCCGGATTGTAATATTTTTAATAATATAAATATATATTTTTAATAATATAAATATATATTTTATATTTTAATGATATAAATATATATATTTTAAAAATATATTTTTTAAAAAATATAAAAATAAATCGGGAAATTCCCGATCCCGAAATTTCGGGAAAAATCGGGATCGGGAAAAATAAAATTCGGGATCGGGATTGGCATTTCCCGATCCCGAAAATAATATTTTTAATAATATAAATATATATTTTATATTTTAATAATATAAATATATATATTTTAAAAATATATTTTTTAAAAAATATAAAAATAAATCGGGAAATTCCCGATCCCGATTCGGGAAATTCTCGATCCCGAAATTTCAGGAAAAATCGGGATCGGGATCAAAAATTAATCCCGAACCCTTTTCGGGATCGGGATTGATATTTCTCGATCCCGTCCCGTCCCGAGAGCAGCCCTAGAAGAAAGCTCTAGCGCCATGGCCCGCTTGAGAGTGTCGGAGACGAGACGAAGGGAAACTTCACTGCCAGTAAACCTATCTTTGGTTTCAATAATTTATTTGATTTACATTTTAACTCTTGAAATTTAAAATAATGATTTTAATCCTTAATATTTACTTTATCTAAAAATGTTCATCTCCAGTGTAATAAAATCTCTTTATACATTTAATCATTTTTAACTTTAATTGTTATACTTTAAATATATGGTTTCAGCCCTAAACTTTAAACATATTTTTGTTTTAGTCACTAAAATTAATGGTATTAATTAACTATGTTAAACATTCACATCCTTATGAAATAATATGAACCAAAAATATCTTTAAAACTCTAGCAACCAAAACCAAGAAAAATAAAAAGTTAAAAAGAAGCTTGCAGTAATTCATGTAAGAATTATTTTCATATTATTTTATTTAATTATAAAATTATTTCATCAAAATTAACAGGGTAAGTGGCATAAACAAAATTTACATTGTTAACTTTAAGTTTAAATATTTTTAAAACAACATAAACTGATAATTTTAGATATAGTAAATTTAAAATATTAAAATCATCACTTTTAAATTTCAATAACAAAAAAAAATATGTAACTGTAAAATAGGAACCTAAAGATATTTATATAATAATATATAAAATGGAAAATTATTCTGAGGTCTCAAGCAACAGAATTAACCATAAAATGGTTATAAAGATTTATAAAATTATTATAAAGTCTTAGAAGTAGCTACTGAAATTGTTAATAAATACTAGTAAAATTATTAATGATAACTAATCTTAAAATCTTATGATAATTTTATAAATCTTTATGATCATTTTATGATTAATTCTATTACTCTGGCCTGTCGTTAATTATCCCGTATAAAATGGGTCACATGACAGACGACACTGGGAGGTCACGTCAAGGGCGCGTGATCTTAGACTGTACCTAGTTGGTGCAACGAGTTTGGCGTTTTGTTTTATGGGAAAAGCTGCCTGATATGATATGGGGTGGGTTGGGTAGGTGGTTTGATTTATGGAGATATTAATTAAGAATTTGGACCCAGTGGGTAATAAAGATTGTACTAATAATATATTTGCTTCTTAAAGAGGTTTAATTGAATGGTGACCAAGTTGTGGTTAATGGCCGGCTAGTAAGAATAACTTAAACTTCATTTTAAAATTTACAACGCAACATTATTCCTAAGAAAATTTTAAGGTAATATTACTTTTAATGAAAATTTCCAATACAAATATACATGTTTAACACATCTTATATCATATATTTCTCTATATTACACACTCACGTAGATGTATATAATATGTATAAGGTTATAGTATACTTTTAGTCCTTTATGTTTATGTCAGGTTTCATTTTAGTCATTTAAGTTTAAAAAGTGCATTTTTAGTCCCTGAAACTTAACGCCGTTAGTTTCTTTTAACAGGAATTGTTGACTCATCATATTTAATTGATGACTGTGTAATAAAATGTTAACAAAACATACTCACATTTTAATTTTAATTTAATAATATAATGAATTTGATATTTTAAATTGTGTAAAATAAAAAAAATTCAAATAATAACGTTAAGTTTGATGAGTCAGCAATTTCCGTTAAGAGAGATTAACGACGTTAGGTTTGAGGGACTAAAAGTGCATTTTTTAAACTTAAAGGACTAAAGTGAAACCTGACGCAAACATAAAGGACTAAAAATATACTTTAGTCCATGTATAAATACATTAAACGTATAGCAGCATTTTGATTAAAAAAAAAAGGTTTGTATAGCAGCATAGGATGGCTATTTAATGCACTTGCTTGTAAACAGTGTTAAGAGTTGACATATCCAGCTGGCTTGCACTGAGTTGTATATTTTTTTTTTGACGAAATATTTTAATTTCTGTCACAAATATGGAATCTAACGATGAGTTTACAATAGAAATTTATAATTAAATCTCAAATATAAAAATTAACAAATAGAAAATTTTAAATATCCATAAAATTATTATAAAGTCTCAGGAATAATTGTTGAGGTTGTTAATAAAGGTTGGTAAAGTTGTTAATGATAACCTCAACAGTTACTCTTGGGGTCTAATGGTAATTTTGTGAATCTTTAACACATTTTATTCATTAATTATTTTATTTGGATCTGATAGTAAATTTCCCTTTCCAATATATGTATATGAAATTTTGTAAGGAGCCATAATTTTTTATATCAACTACCCTAAAAGGTATGTGATCTATCCTCTAATTTCTTATTATTTTTGTATGTAATTTCCAGAATATTGTAAAATATCTTTTAAAAAAATGTAATGTCTATACAAAAAAGCAATACTCAAAAAGTTTTTTTAATTGTAATGTCTATATCATTAATTCTTTTAATTGCTTGTTTGGCGAGTGAAATGAAAAAAAGAAGAAGCAATACTCAACAAGTTTTTTTTCGTGAGTATTAATTAATAAATGGTTTATACGACTGATGTTAGCTCTGACTTTTTCATAAACACGTGACAAATAATAATCTCTCAAACTTTATACTCTAGAGGTCCTTATCCATTTCTGCAGACAAATTGACCTTTACTACTTGCTCGTCAAAGAAGCTTTGAATTTGAACTGTCAACTTCTGGATTGCTATCTTCTAATACAATTTCGTCCTCATTCGTCTAAGCCACCGGAGGTTTAGGTTGGCCTCTACTTGTGGGCAAAAAAAAAAAGGTTGGCCTCTACTTGATTGTATTATCATTTTTAAATACTGACCAAGTCATAATCTAACGCCCACCTAATTCTCAAACCGAAGTATAATTATTCTTTAATTTAAGAGTTAATTAATTTTTATGGAGAGATTGAAGGAACTAATAAACTAATATACTTATTATTTTTTTTAAACTAATTTATTTGATTTATAAAATGATATATAATCTAATTATAGATATAAGTATTTTATAATATATTTTATAACTGATTAAGTTATTTAATTATTTTGATCTCCTAAGAATATTAACGTCTAAAGGTAATAGTTCAGCATACGGGAAAACTCAACTCTTACTGTATTTTTACACTGCATATATGAAGAACAAACAGTAGGCAGAAAATATACAAGTAGCTTTTCACCAAAAAAAAATATATACAAGTAGCTAGTGTAAAAGAATAAGGCATATGATACACATCAAAACTAGTTCAAACCAAAACAAACAAACAAAAAACAGAAAAAATCATTATGTGATACCAAGAAAGAAATGTAATCACCGACAAGCCTTTATAACAAATAAGCAGTAAGAATCCCGTTGCCATCTCCTACGGTGAAACTTGTCATTCAACTGTGCCCATTTGTTGTAAAGATTTTGCAGTGATTATACTCATTTCATGCTACCTCAGTGATTTTCTTGGAAGAAATGTTTGTCTAAGAGCGAGTACATTCAAGTGGGAAGCCTTGTGGGAACCTCTTGGTATCAGTACAGTAATTGTAGATCATATAGTTCTTCTGCACCCAGCGAAGTCTCTGCTGGCTGGTTAAATCCAACTCTTGAGAGAGCCATGCATTTGAAGAAGAAGGAGGAGAATTTGAGGAACAAGAGGATCTTCCATTGGACCACACACAAGCATTCTTAGCATTGAAGTTTCTGTAAGAAGCAGTGAAAGGAGCTTTCGACCAATCCGTCTTCACAAGGCCACCTCTAGTTGCCCAGTCATCTGCGTTCCACAGGCTTGAGTATATCCTCATTGCCTGCTTCTTTGGAAACGGAACTCCAAATGATTCCAAATTCTTGAACACTCTGATTGGTGTCCCATCCACCGAGAAGCTGAACACACACATAAACCGTGTCAGTAAAAAATTCAAATACTGCGTTGTTCTGCATATTATATAGATGTATACTCATTCACTGAAATCTAATATAGTATTGAAGATTGTGGACCTCATGCCTCTGACACTAAAAAAGGTACAAACTCAGGTAAAAGAACAGAATGACAAAAAAGAAAAAAGTGATGTGGAGGATATTATAAGATGACTTTAAGGTGGCAAGTTTTATCGAATTAGCTCAAGTTATTTTGACAAAAAGATAAACATAATTTTCCAATAATACTTACACAATGTGTCGAGGGTTCCATAGTATAGAGTAAGTGTGAAAATCAGCAGTAGGGTCAAACCAGAGATAGAATTGTTGCTCTCTGTTACCCTTGCCTTGGCTAAACACATTAGTGTGAAGGATGTAAGGGTCACCACTTAGGTTTCCAAGGAATTCAAAGTCAATCTCGTCCCATGTTGATCCTTTAGAAGAAAGCTGTCACAAGAACACAGAGTTCTTATGTGTCAGTAAGCTTTGTTAGTGTTATTACCAGAATTGAGAAATATGTGTAGGGAGTTTTTGGACTTACGTAATAGGCAGTGACAGTGCCAGCAGAGTTACCAGGAACAAGCTTGATCTGCATATCGATCTTACCAAACAAGTACTCGTTCCTGGACTGAAAGCCAGAGCCAGAGGCTCTGTCAAGAGACAGAGTGAGAAGATTTGCGTTGTTGAGTATCTTGGCACGACCATCTCCCCAAGTAATCTGGAAGTCTCGGTCGAAGTTAGCAGAAGCAACATGAAAGGACAGAACAAGAAACAGGGGAAGCAGGAGCATTCTTGAAGAAGAAGAAGAAGAAGAAGAAGAAGAAGCCATATATTGGTAAAGATTAATGAAGCTAAGAGAGAGAATGTGGTTTCTCAAGTGAAGAGCTTGGTGAGAATCAAGTAAGGAGTGATCGTGGGTATTTATACAAGCGGAGCGCGGGGTGATATTGCAGGAAGGGGAGGAGGGGGGGGGACGAGGAGGTATGTGCCATCTAAGCTGTAGACAGTTGTATTGGAGAAGAAAGATGTCCAAAACGCAGCACGGCGACAGGAAATTTTGTCGTATTGAATAAAATTCAATTGTTGGGTTGGTAAAAAGTAAAAAGTAAAAACCATTTGCTCCTTCGGGACATCACGCACAGGACTCGAATAATTTGAGCTAGTGCTTATCTGAGTATTTTGTAGAGCATAGTTAAATAAATTCATAGAGTATTCTCTTGTATCTTTTGCAACTTTTTTTTTAAATATTTAGTGTGTGTTTGGGAATCTGTTGAGAAAAATGAATTCACAACTTTCAAGGTGATTTTATGGATTTCGAAATAATTTACAGATTTTGAGATGGTTTTATTTTGATTTGCATGTACCATTTGAACAGTAATGTTTCGAAACAAGCACTTATTGTTTGATAAACCTTTTTCATTTACCTTTCCAATAACATTTTCTGCACATATTTAAATCACTTCAAGTGAGTTTCCATGATTTTTTGTTTGATAGGCACCCTCTTATACAACAATTCTAATCTTATCCTTTTTTTTATGATCATACCTTTAGCTTAGCACTACTATATAATATTCTTCCAATCCTTAATAAAGATATACTTAACTAACTTGGGTAGATTAAAAATGAAATAAATTAATTGACTATAAAAATGTGGGCATAATTTTTCTATAATATTTCATTGTAACATTAAATTACGTATTAGTTTAGGGAATGGCAAAGATATGATGAGGAAATTTGGATGTACATAACTTTTAGTGGTACATTGTAAGTATTTTAATAAATATTTTGTTGAGCACAGGGTTTGTTTTATTTTGATGAGTTTCTCGTGCTCAATTTATCTCAATTCACCAATAGAATTAGATCTATTATAAGGGATTAATTGTTTACAAGACGATAAATTAAAATTTGAGTCTATACTAGTTGAGATGCCTGGGAAAAAGTAATCTCGATTTCTTAATTAAAAAAGTTTAAATATTTTAAGATCATATGAAACAAAATTATGCTATGGTTGGTAGTGTGGACTTAGAGGTTAGAAAACAGAAATAGGGATGGAACTCATTTTGGGTCTATTTGGTACGTTGGAACCAAATTCTATGGAAATGTCAATTTTGTGTATTTATGAATATATTGGGAGCTTGATTTTATACAATCCGATATAAATATGTGATAAGAGTTTTACCTCGATTTGTATAAACATGATTCTAACAAATTTACCAAATATGCACTCTATTAAATATGGGAACCGACACTTCCTACCTTCCCCATTGGAACCCACATACAGTTTCATAGAATTGAACCTCTGACTCTTTTACCCCTCCCCCGCTCCATCCTTCCTAAAACCACCAAGAATCATGATGGGGATGATGAACGAAATTGGCATGGCCGGCCGCTGGTTTTTTTTTTTTTTGCGGTATCCGAATGTTGATTTTGAGGTGACCATGATTTGGAGTGATGTTGAGATTTTTTTGGTGGGAGGGTGTAACAGTCATTTCAAATTGTAAATAAATATATTAATTAAAATTTGCATCTCATTCTATATTTATATCAAACAAACTTTTAACACTAGTTTCAGTTTCATTTGCACCTTCATTCTCATGGAAACTATTTGGGCTACCCAAGCGGATGCATATGATTGTATTTAAAAATCTGTTGGAAAGAAAGAGTTTACAAATTTTAAAAAAAATTTATAAATTTTAATATATTTTTTTATGAATTTCAATATAATTTTATCTTGAATTATTGAAAAGAAATTTTTTCAAAAACATATATATAGTCGAGGGACGGGTAAGAGGGGGCAGGCGGTTCGAGCAGAAGAAAAGGACAAAGGGGAGTGGTTGAGCGTTGAGGGGAGGAGGTGATGATTGATGAGGCAGTAGGGACAGAGTACGACAAGAGATATCTTACTGGACGACGTCCACGTCACCACCCCATGCCTCATATTCTGCCAGGTTGGAAATCATCAAGTTGAACATATTTTATAATAATAATAATAATAAAAAAGGGCATCCTTTGAGAAACACAGAGTCAATGGCGGCTCAAGGATGGATTTGTGATCACCTCAACGTTAACGTCAACTTCACTGGTAACGCTACATTCAGTGGACGATGCCTTCCTTCCTATTATTAGCATCATAATCATATTTAAGTATTTAACTGCCCCTTTTAAATTGCCCTATGGTATTCACCCAAGGGTAAAGTTGAAGAGTGATTTTCAAGCATCAAGTAGCAGCAAGCCACGTGTTCCTTCTGCTGTCATTGGCTTTATTCATTACAAGATATGGATAAGGCCCCCATCTCCAAATGGATTAGATGAATTATTTAATAACTAATAATCTGGGGTCATAATTCACCTGCACATCATGTCTATACAGCGTCC
>JANTPZ010122790.1:0-10313 GCA_025593235.1 Vachellia pachyceras | reverse complement strand
ACCCTATCATCCAACATGGATCCTATCAGACAAAATATAACTAAGGAAATTAGAATTCATGCTTTAAATTTAAATTTGTGCAACTTTTCCTTGTCAATAAATTCGAATTTAACATTTAAACTCGGATTTAAGTATAAAAAACAAAATCAAACACTATCATCAATAAATTTGAATTTAAATGGTAAATTCAAATTCAAAAATGCCCAAAAAATCAAGTATTATCAATAAAATAATTTCCTTTCTCATTATGTTCATCAATGACATCAGCAACAATACCGCACAAATTAAATCCAGCAAAAGATGGATCAAATCAATACACATGGTATAATTAAAAAAATCCATTTATTATATACAAGTAGGGGGAAAAGAAACAAGGATATGTACAAATTCTCTAGTTCAACGTCATTTTTCTACAGAGAATGAAGCTGAAGGGAGTGAAAAGAAAAGGGAGAAAAATAGATACAATGACAATATATAGCAGCAAAGAGTATAAGGTCCAAGGGAACAGAGAGAATATAATATAGTGAGAAAACAAAGGAGGTTGCCTGTGTAAGGTCCAAGGGATAGAGAACTAGGATTGAGAATCAACTCAAGCTCCTCCCAACAATATATTTCAAGTCGTTTAGCTGCAACCAAGAACTAGTGGCTCACGTTTTTTCAGGGGCATAAAGGTCCATGTCCATTTCCATCATCCGACTGAAATTGGATGACACCATTTTTCATGGGAAGCGCGGTTTTCACATTTAATGGAATTTCAGCCTCCCGCTGAAATTTAGGTTATCGAAAAAGTTGACACCAAACGTGTTTTGGAGCAGGAAAATCTTTTATTTTTTTCCTTCCCTGATTTTCACTGAACCAAACGAGCTCTAATTGGTTAAATGTATACGACTTTTTGGTCAAATTGAATTTATGATTCATGGAAACACATTGAACAGGTTTAGTAGAAGTAAAATGGACTTGGTCATTCTTAACAATGTCTTCTTCATGCACAAAACTGGAGATATTGTTTTGTTTTCATATTTAAGAGGTGCATCAATTTGTCAAAATGTGTCAGACTTATTAGTTAAATGTATCTGTCTTGTTGGTTAAATTAAATTTTTCATTTATGGAGATACATTGAGTAACATTAGTAGAATAGAAATTGAATTTGTCTTTCTAAAAAAAAGGCCTTTTTTGTACACACAATTAGATTTTGAGTTCTATTTTCACTTGTAAGAGATCCAACAATTTGTCAAATTGTGTCAGACTTATTAGTTATCCGGTTTGTGGGTTAATTTGAATTTATGATTTATGAAAATGCATTGAACAATATTGGAAAGAACAGAAATGAACTTTATCTTTTTAAACATTGTCTTTTTCATGAACATAGTTAGAGGTTGAGTTCTATTTTCATTTTCAAAAAGACCCAACATTTTTGTCAAATATGTCAGACTTATTAATTATATGTATCTTGCTTTTTGATAAATTGAATATGAATTATGGAAATATATTGGACAATTTTAGAAGAACATAAATTAACTTTTTCTTTGTTAACAATGTCTTCTTCATGCACACCATTAATTAGAGATTGACCTTTTTTTTTCCATTTTTATTTGTGAGCTGTGCTAGACTTATTAGTTAAATTGACTTTATGAACCAGGGAAATAGATTTAACATTTTTAGTAGAACCAAAGTTGACTTTGTGTTTCTGAACAATGTCCTTTTCATGAACAAAATTAGAGATTGTGTTTTGTTTCCATTTTTAAGAGCTCGTTTGAAAGTCATTTTGAGAATAGCTTTTACAGATTTTGATGTAAAACTTAAGTTTTGGGGAATAATTTTTACAGGTTCCGAGGCAAAATTTAGATTTTGAAAAGTTGATTGTATTTGGAAAGTTTTAACTTTTATAGATTCCAAGGCAAAAGTATGTAATAAAGAGAAAGAAAGAAAACGTAGGAAAGAAGAAATTTATTATGAGAGGGGGTGTGATTTAACAAGAAAATATATTTTCAAAACCTAGGTTTCAAATCGAGATTTTGTATCCAAAATAGCTTTTCTAAAAAATGTGATTACTTGGACAAAACTTAGGTTTTGGGGTAAAACCTATATTTTAAAACCAAACCTAAATTCTAAAAAATAAAACCAAACAAGCTCTTGTCAAATGTGTCATATTAATTAGTTAAATGTACATGGCTTGATGGTCAAATTAAAATTATGATTTATGGAAATACATTGAACAATTTATGTTTAATTGCGTATCATATGACCAAAAAAATTGTGTATCATTAATTATTTATTTAGAAAATTACAAAATTCTTCATTGTTTTTTAAGGTTAATCACTTCAAGCAAACCTGTTTAAATTAAAATTTCAAATTTGAAGGTGTGTGTTGAATGCACCAATCTTGGATTTATTTCTAATGTTCCTGTATTTAAATAATTGCATTTATTATTTGCATTGGTAATCCAAGTTAATTATGGGGTAGGTCAATTTTTAATTAATGTTTTAGTTAGTTGACTTTGTTTATTTGCTTTAAATTCATTTCTTCCTATTAGTGCTAAATTTTTAAAGTGATTATTTCTTTTTTTTCAAAATTTAATTCACTGACATCAATTCTCTTAATGGTATTTATTTCAAATTCTAATAAGGAAACACAAATTAATAAAACACTTCATTACTCAATGCATCTTCTGACCTAAAACCTAATTTGATTCAGTAAATAAAATTAAATACAAATATGTCTCATAAATTTAATTTAATACTGATGCATCTACAAAAATTTACCCCTTTTCCATCCCATCGTAAAAGTAAGGGTTAGATCTAAATGTTTAATATATTTTTTTAAATTTAAGAACAACTTAACTCAAAATAAAACAAAACAATAGATCCAACAAGTAAAGCCCAATCTGTAATCAACACACAATAATGTAAAGTCTATGTTTTGAAAAAACTATTTTCTTATCAAATCACACATTCTTTCCTGATAAATTTTTTTATCCTACTTTTTATTTATTTATCTTTTCTATTTCTTACTTACTTTTTGATTCGAATTCCGTGAAAGTCAATAATTTCCTAAATACAATCTTTTAAAATCTAGATTTTACCTCAAAATCCGTAAGAATTATTCTCCAAAATTTATATTTTACCTTAAAATCCGTAAAAACTATTTTAAAAATGACTTCCAAACATTCCTCTAATGGATTAGAGACATGTCACCCAAAAGAAAGAACTTGACAGGGCAACTAAAACCACAGAGTTGAAATATGAAGAGGGAGAAAACAATTGAAAGGGGAAATGTTTAATTAAAGGTGTCTTCAACTAAGATTTCTGGTATTTTCAGCTTATATATATATATGAACATTTGTATCTATTAATTTTCTAATACCAATAAATAACCAAAATCTTTAATTGATATTTATTATCCAATATCTATTGAAAAAGCACCGACGAAATTGGAATAATCGGTTGTAAATTCGGAATGTATAGAACTAACATGGATTCATCATGCTAAGCATGAGCATCCCTTATAAAGAGTAATCATATTTAAGATATTGTTGGACAATATACATGGGTCAATCTAACAAATAGATTTAAATATTGATTCATGATGTTGTGAGGAATCAGTTTCTTTTTGATAGGTCCAACCTCGTTCGTCATGTTTTCAATTTTCAAAGGCAGACTATGGGCTTGTTTGGATAGTCCGTTGGAAGAACGGACACAGATTATGAGGTAAACATGTGAGAGGAATTTTATCTCGGTAAACGTAGGAATATCTTTGGAGAGCAATCGGCCTCCCCAAACAAACCCTATATATTGTTATTGATGAAGGGTCTTGCTAATGATAATGCCTGAAAAAAGAAAGAGACAAACGTACCCTTGCTCCCATGGAGTATTTGTTTAATTAATTCATGGCTTGTTTGCTGTGAGGAAAGTCAAAAGGACATGTATTTGTTGAACAATTTTTCCTCATTTAGATTAGTGCCGGTAAAACGGGCTCAACCCGCGGGCTGATAAAAAAATAGGCCAAGCGGTTAAGGTGGGCTGGCCCGCCAACCCGCGGGTCAGCCCGTTTTTTTTATTTTTTTTAAAATAAACCTTTTATATTTTTTAGTAGGAAGAAGATGAGGTTTCAGTAGCTTCAAATATTGTTTTAAACCTTATTATTTCATGTTAAATACATACTTACTTTGGAGATTGTTGATTATGTATTATGTTTTTGTATTTTAAAACATTGTTGATTATATTTTTCAGAAATGTATTGTATTTTTCTTCCGAAAAATCAAATGGGTTTGATAAATTTTATGTAAATTTGTTGTATTATTTTTAAAAAAAAATTAGAAAAATAAAAAGAAAGAAAAAAAAGCGGCGCTTGTCGGGCCCGGGCTGCCAATTTGGCAGCCCAACACTGTGCAGCCCGCGAGCCGGCGGGCCAACCCGTTTCCCAACACTAATTTAGATCTACTGAACACAGAGAGAGAAATTCATGCACTAATTCTTCCAATCAAATCTTTGTACCTTAATTATATGTAGATGGAATACACACTCTTATTGTCAAATTATGCAAATTATCCTTGTTTGGACATTGATTCAAAACACTGATTCACCCTATACTAAATTAGAGTACATCTCCTAATAAAAATTTGGACATTGATTCACCATATTATAAAAGTCAGTTATATTTTTTAGGTGTTAAAAAGTTAAATGAATTATATAATTATAATATATATTGTGAAATTATGTATCATTAAATTATATATCAATAGATAAATTAGGTACATTATTTTGATGAAAAATAATAAATATATTATTTAATTAGCTTCCTTAATCTCCCAAAAATACCAACTGACCTTATATTAAGGATCAAATGTAACATAATTCTAAATTAACATTTTTAGGGAGATTAAATACACTAAATAAACTAATTTAAATTATATATATTTTGAACTATTTATGTATATTATTAAACATATATTTTAGTTTAAAAATATGATTAATATATTTATTTAGCTTCACTGATCTGACTTAGTGTTTATATTAAGGTAATTACAACTTTATCAAGGATCAATAATTTCTTCATCTTAAATTTTGAAGCATATTAACTATAATTTTGCTCACTTAAAAGTTATTTCTGATTTTTAAATTTTAAAAAATCTTTAAATCTAAAGGTTTTTTTTTTGTTTTAACATGACAGACAATTTTTAGCTGGATGCCGCTCAAGAACAGAAGGGCTTATCCAGGTCGGTGCATCTACACGTAGCTAGTACAAGGATTGCGATTCTAGGTAAAAGAATTGATATTAAAAAAATTAAATTAAAGTATATTTTTAATTCGTTATGTATAAGTTAGGTTTTACTTTAGTTCTTTAAGTTTAAAGTACATTTTCAATCCCTTAAATTTAAAGCCGATAGTCTTTCTTAACGGAAATTGATGACTCATCAAATTTAAGTGATTGACATTTACGATGTAGCATAATCAATTATAGAAGTATTTTTGTTATTCCGAGTTTTCGACAATACCCTCCTTATCTGGTATTTTGTATGCCAATAAAGTTGACGCAGTGCGTGTTAGGAAAGTGATTCCCAATCAAATTCAACATAAGTTGAAACAAAATTCCTTTTACATACTTACCTGAAAATTTGTAAAATCGTTCTTCCAACAGATTTCCAAACACGCTTATTGTAATTTAGGAATAAGTATAAAAGTTACTATGAATCTATAATCTATAATTTCACTAGATGTGAATTCGGTAATTCCAATTTGGAAAAAAAGGGAAAATTAATATAAAAGATTGAGAGAAAATAGTATTTATTATAAGATAATAAAAATGGTTATTATTTAGAAGAATCAAATTTAAAAATAAAAATCTAAAATTACCATTTACCCACAGTTAAACCTTTTACGTTATTTACTATATTTAAAGTTAAGAAATGAAAAATTAAAACTAAAATTACCGATAAATCATATGTGACATAATCCTATTTTTTTATTTTTTATCAAATTTTGTATTCATATTATCATTACATCATTTAATAGTAAGTTGTTTAATTTATATTATAACACTAATATGAATTGATTTTTTTTTGTAAAATTAAAAAATAAATTCATTTTATATCTTTTCTTTTTTTTTTTGCCAAAGCATTTTATATCTTTTCATAATATAATATATTATCTAGATATTTTCATTTTGTTAGCATTACATACATTTTTAATTTATATAATTTTTTTAAATTAAGAATAAATTATATAAACTTTCTTTAAATTAATTTAAACTGATTAAATCGTACTTCTTACTTTATAGACTTTTATAGCTTATATTAAATATATATGATAAATTATAGAAGATATTAAATTTTATTCCTATTCTATCGTTTTTATTTTTAATTGTTGCTACTTGTTAGAGGTATTTAGTATTTTTAATTTTTATTATTATAAATAATTACCACTTTTATGATCATCATAATAAATAATATTTATTTCAGTCTTTTACTCTAGTTTTTTTTAAAAAAAATCGGTAATTCCAAAAAGTAAAGATGGAAATCTTTTCTCCTGTTGAAAAAGTAGGAAGTTTTTTCCTGTTAAGCACCGAACCAGAACGAGCACCCGCTGAGTCTCGAGTCCAGAGGGCTACCCGAAGAAACAAGCAGACCCGAAAGGAGGAAGCACTCTGTACATATCGCGCCCCCCCATCCCCTCAACAAAACAATCCGAGCCATGAGCCTCTTCGGCATAGGCAGGTGGGTGTAAGATTTTAGATTTTGACTAATAATTCATGCTTATGGAGCGCCTTCCTAATTAAGTATTTTTGCTGTTTCAGTCTTTTGATTTTGCTTTGAATGGTTATATTCTTAGATTTTCTATGATCCGATCTGCCTTAATGGGTAAATTTTGTTCAATGCAAAGTCGTTACATTCTGATTATCTTTTAGCCCTTTCTGGATTTAGTCTAATATCGCAATCCATTGCTATACCATGTGTTGTAATTTGCATCAGCATTCTGTCTCTTCGAAACGAATGCGAGTAGGTAAGAGTATTTGGTGGTTGGTTATACTGTTTGGTGATTTATCGTTTATCCATTGATCTGATGATTATAATGCGTTCAATAAAGTAGTGTTCAAAAGCTTCCTTAGCATGACTATCACGCGAGTGATGTCTAACTCATCTGTGGCTCTGAGATTTCCCATAGCCAGGAGGTTTTGTGGGTTGCGGAAGTTCTCTATTTAGCCCGTGTGCATATACGTTGGGTAATCAATAGTTATTAGGTTTTTACATGTAACTTGGCATGGGTTTCTAACAAAGGATTGGAGTTTCCTTTTTTGTTGTTGGGAATTAAAATTACTATTGTGTTTGTCTTCCGTTGCAACCTCATCATATTATTTAATCAAGATTGGATTTTGATTGGACCTTCCAAGTGTATGAAGGATACAATTTTGGGAAATAATTATTACCTCCCATTCCCTGGCTTGTCACACCCTTATCTTGTCAATTTTGTCAAGGTTAGATTTTACTAAGAAAATCCAAGTGTAAGTAGGATCAAACTTTGGGTAATAATGATTACCTCTCATTCTCCCATTTGAATCCTACCGGCAACAAAACTGTGTGGACCTACTCTCTCCAAGGTTTTGGGGCCAACAACATGATGTTACATTAGGTTGAATGATTTTTGTGCATTTCTTGTAGTTCTTGCTGTTGTAACCTCATCTTGTTTTGATTGAGATTGGGCTTTGCTTGGACAGTTCAGGTGTAAAAAGGATCAAACTTTGGGTATTAATGAACTAATAGTACTGATATTCCATGTGAGTTCTACCAGCCTACGACAATGGTCTTGTGCTATTTTCTCCGCAGATACGTTAGATTAAGCTGACCTAGCATTTTCAATTTTCAATTAATGGGAATGAGAAGGATATTTAACTTATATTGCAACTTGTACTTGCAGAATCTGATATGGTATTAATCTGGAGTTATTTTTGTTATTCTATACAGCCACGCTTCAATAGTAATTTTCCTTGTCTTCAATAATTGAATTTTGTTGTGAAATGAATTGTTAGTAGGTTTTGATTGGCTGACTATATTTACAACTTATAGGTCCTCATTTTACAGTATTATTCTTACAAGGTCGTCCTTAATTGTTATTCTACCTTGAATGTGTCTTTGTTGAGATCACTAGGTGAAGAACACTCATGGTAATGCCTGAAACAGACCATTTAAGCTCTTATAATGAAAAATGGTACAGTATGTCTCAAAACTAAGAATCCATGTTATGAAATTTGTGCCAGCGCTTTTATAACAAAAATGCAAAAGTTTGGGGCATCATGTAACATGACAATGACTTGTCCACTACATCTTAGACTACCACAATCTCATTTTTGGCATTTGGCAGGCACACCATATTATGTCATCTTATCATAATGTGGGTAAGCGAATCAACAATATCTACTGTAAACAGGGGCTGAGGCAAGTGTATGTGAGGGTGGGCACTTGCCCCCACTCAACTTTTTGGTACTTGTGTAAATAACTATTGGATTTTTATTATGCACCCACTGATTTTTAAGATTTGAACCCACTCAAATTATTTATACTAGCAAGTCTGTTATCATTTGCTTGAAAATAAAAAAATTGCCCCCACTGGTAGAAGGTCCTAGCTCCGCTACTGACTGTAAAGGCATATTACTTAAAGCTTTTCTGTATGGTGTTAGAACTGTGACTTTGTCAGGTGATCCTGTTACCCCAGATACAAACTCCTATTTGGAAGAAATTGCTTATAATCAGTAAAATAATTTTAATATCCTAGATGCAACTGTGCATGATTAGTGGATTTGTCAAAAGTACCGTGAATGTTGTCAGTAATTATAGTGATTTTTAGATTGATTCTCTTCCATCCTTGTATTGATATGTTCTACCTGATGAACTATTCTGTAACAGAAGCCAGCGGACATTCCGACCAAAAAAGAGTGCACCTTCTGGCAGCAAGGTTTGTCCCTTTTATTGAAGCATATTCTAGGATCTGCTTATCCAATTTGATGCATTTTATTCATTGATATTGTTATTGTGTTGTATTGCAGGGAGCACAGCTTAGACAGCATATTGATGCCACATTAGGAAGTGGAAATCTAAGGGAAGCAGTAAAACTGCCTCCTGGGGAGGATTTGAATGAGTGGCTTGCTGTAAACAGTAATTTTCATTCTCTCTCTCACATGCTTTATTGAGAATAGTATATTTAACCGTTGCAGTTTTGTCTTCCCTTTCAGATTCTAGTTTTCCTTTAATTTATTTCTAGTATGCATCAGTACAGTACTGAATTGCAGTAATTTTACTGTTTCTGGCCCACATTGCAGCTGTGGACTTCTTCAACCAGGTTAATCTGCTTTATGGTACCCTAACAGAGTTTTGTACTCCTGAGAATTGCCGGACAATGTCTGCTGGACCCAAGTATGACAAAATTAATTGAGTGCTTTCTTTTATTTGAAACAATTGTCCAACATGCTGTTGTAGTCTCTTCAGGGTTATCCGTGATGATTTTTTTAAGGCCATGCTTATTGAAAGCCAAGACGAAACTGTCAACCATCCAAGTTCTTAAATGATACACTTCATTAGTTCATTTAGTTGAAACGTCTTTTTCTTACTTAAAGCAACATTTAGTAAAAAAAAACTAAGAATGATGGATTGTGTTATGAAGCCTTATAATGAAACATCAAGAAAGCTGGTGTATAGACAGCTTTTTTTTTTTGGGGGGTGGGGTGGGCAGTATTTAAAACATCTCATGACAATTGGAAGCGAGAGGAGGTAATCATAGTAGGTAGAATTCTTGTGATATACATTTTCTTCCTTGAGTGCAATAAAATCTTTAATACAAGCTTGTATAGGTGATGAGATCGCTACTTGTAATTTGAAACTGTCACTATATTTATAGCCCTTTTGGAAAAGTGGTGAAGAAGTGTTTTCATACAAGTCAAGGTAAATATATGAAAGAGATTATCTCGATTTGTGGAAAAACACTGTTGAATATGCTTTTGGTGGGTAAAAAAGCGTACCCAAACACCCACTTGTGCTTTTCTTACCAACATCATTCTGTTAATGCTAATGATGATTCCAACCACTCCTAGTTCATGCCAATGTCATCTGTTCTAAAGTTATATATGCGTGGGCCTGGCTCTCATTGTTCTGTTGTATGACCTCATAGGTATGAGTATAGATGGGCAGATGGGGTACAAATCAAGAAACCTATTGAAGTTTCTGCTCCAAAATATGTGGAATATCTAATGGACTGGATTGGAGCACAGCTTGATGATGAATCCATATTCCCTCAGAAGCTTGGTAGAGATTAGTATATTTTCTTTTT
>JANTPZ010122786.1:0-10968 GCA_025593235.1 Vachellia pachyceras | reverse complement strand
TTTCTCTTTATCATAGCTGCTTTGTTTTCCTCTTCGATAAAAAATACCAAAAATAAACAAGTTTATTTTGTAATTAGTTTAGATACATAGGATAATTTGAATCAAACCCTGGTTGCATTTGCATCACAAGCACAGACCCAAGCTAAGAATTATTGGTACGTCTTCTAGCTTCCAAAGAGAACGACCCTGGGGTTGTCACTATACAACCCTTGGAAATCAAAATTAATATTCTTGATCCATTTTCAAGGCAAGTCAGCAACCTAAGTTTACAATTTGTGGCTTAGTACGGACCACGCTGCATTGAAAATCAAAAGAAGAGCATGGGGACGCTGATGAAACCCTTAAGCCGTCATGATTCTCAAGTTGTTCCTTTCATTCCCTTAGTTATTTGCTTTGAGCTTTCAATGATTATGTTGTGAATATGAATGATTCAAGTGTGGGGGAGGAACATTGCTCCACTAGCTTCTTCACTTTTCCAGCTGAACTTTAGGTTAGACTTCCACCCTTCATTATAGGTATTTGAATAGGGATCCCATTTCTGGTTTGATCTTCCTTGATACATCGTAGAAACTTCTTCATACAGATTAGGGCAAACACTTGAGATGTGCATCACTGACCCGCAAGTTTCACAACTTGGTGCAACTAAGTTCATGGATGGTTGTGGTCTATTGACATTCAAATTCTTCAATCAACAGTTATTTGAGACAGTTGTGATGTAACTTTACTTTCCAATGAATCAACATTTGATTCTAGGTATCTATTCTCTTATTATGTACGCTTGATAATCCAATCTCATGAACAACTTTTGAGTCTCTTACACTATACTGCTAGCGATTTAATGCCATTTTCTTTATGAGTTCCCATATTTCTTGAGCAGTCAAGTAAATCAATGATCCTTGAGCGGCTGCATCTAGCATTCCCTTCTCTTAACTTTTCAACCTATCATAAAACTATTGAACAAGTTGCTCATCAGGAATTTGATGGTGAGGGCATCGGGAAATAAGATCTTGAAATCTATTCCAATAGTCATACAATGACTCATCAAACTCTTGGAGTGCGGAATAAATTTCTTTCCTCATAGATGATTTTCTAGAGGCTGGGAAGTACTTTTCTAGAAAAGCTTTTCTCAAATTTACCCACTCTGGTAGGCGTTGGCTGTTCAAAATTGTGCCCTAAGGCCAATTATTGTACTTCGTACATTATTTATTTTAACGAATTTTCTCCATTTAATTCTCATGTGTTTTGCTTGTTTATTATGATAATTGCATCCATAGACGAATTATGAATAATGTCTTAAATGTCCTTGATTGGTTGTTTCTGCGGGAGCGTAGGTAAGGTAAGACCAGTATGACTTTGATAAGGTATGGAGATAGGAGTCAAGGTCATAGGCACTTGTACCAGTACAAGGCGCTAGACCGACCAGTTATGAGAAAGCTACATGGATTAAGTCATTAGCTTATCTCATATGTAATCACGTCACAATGCCCTTTGATCTGAGATCATCATGGATTCCTGCATGAAAGTCACTAAGCTTTAACCTAGTCACCTTTGACCGGATGATGATAAAGGCTATAATCGGGCTTAAGGGTTTTCATGTGGAGGAATGTGAGTGATCAAGATGGGATTTATCCCTTACATTAGTTGAGAGATATTATTAGGCCCCTCGATTAGTGAGTCTGATAAACGTATTGGGTAGTCGTAATGTCTTGATAATGACCGCTTGAGACTTATGGGCTTGTGGTGAGATTAGCCCACTGCCAACTGTATATGGGCCTACAGGGTCACACGCAAGAACAGCCCAACATGAGCTTTATTTCTGGGGTTTATTCAAATTTTAAATATATATGTATATGTATGTTAAAATTCAAAATTGCACAATATTATGTAAATAATATTTGTGTGTTAGTTTAATATTTAATTTATTTCATAAATTAAATAACTAGCATTAATTTATTTTATAAAGATAAATTAAATTTGTTGGCTCATTATTTGGATTAATTAAATAGATATGATTTGACCAGATCAATTTAATCCAAATTAAGATTGCAAAATTCGAGTTTCACATTTTGAATTTCAAATTTCGAATTTCAAAATTAATCAAGATTAGATCTTAAATATCATTTCAAATTTCGAATTTCAAGATTAATCAAGATTAAATCTTGAATATCTTTTAAAATTCAAATTTCAAGATTAGATCTTGAATATCATTTCAAATTCTAATTTAAAGATTAATAATGATTAATCTTGAATATCCCTTTAAAATTCAAATTCAGATTTTTCAAGATTAAAAAAAGATTAATCTTGGATTATGATGCACTCCATGAGCTCTATAAACATGAGTGCTCGTGAATAGTAGAGGCATCCCCATTCTGAATTTGAATTCGCTCTTGAGCCACAAAATCCTAGAGAGAGAGTGAAACAAAGAGGAGCTAGCATGCTGCCATTGTTGGGGACTATTCGTGTGGATACCGGTAGAGGGAGGCAATAAAGGAAACGTCGGCTCCTCGTGATCCGAAGCAAGAATGCAGAAGGTTGTAGAATCTGAAGAGATCCAAATGTAAAGGAAGGGACAATCTCGAAACGTAAAAGGTATGCCTTCATCTCCTTGATCTAAATGCCTTTGACAGATCCATATTTGGGATTAGAAAATTTGAAATTCCGCCGTGTGTACATTGTAATCCCAACATTAGCTACATGCCTCGGAAGACTCATGAACCATTCTCTTACCTTCCCTTTCAATGACAAATGGAATACTTTCTACAACACTTGATCAAGTGAGGCTCCCACCAGTTTCATGCTTTGGTAAATCATTGACAGTGATTGTGTAATATCCATTCTTTACTATAAACTAAAATAGAGGCCAACTGATAGTATGAGATAAGATAAGGCCTAGAAATAAAAGTACAGAAAGAGAAGATGTCAATGATCAAAAGGACCTTGGTCAATTTAGTCCTAAGTCTTTGAAATTGCTAAGAATGAAAGCCAGGGACATAAATATCATTAAGTATAAAGACCAGAGGCAATATGATCATTGGATAAAAATGGCCAAACCAGTAGTCGAAAGTCAAGTTAGAGCCCACAGATAAGAAAGCAGAAAAAAGTTGATGCTGATGGGTTGGATAACCTAAAGTTAGACTTCGCTCAGAGGGAGAAATTTTATGAGAACTCCGCAGTTAAGTGTGCTCACCCTGGAGTAATGTAAAGATGGGTGACCTCCTGGTAAGGACCCAAAGGTCAATAAACAAAAGATCAAGGGCGAAAAAATCAAGGGTAAAATGGGAATTATAAAAGAATAGACAAAGTAAGGGCATTTTGGTTATTAAGAAAAAGGTAAAGGCATTTTGGTCATTTGACAAAGTCAAAGTCAAAAAGTCAAACTATTGACCAAAATATTAGAAAAATTCATAGATGCCCAAAATATAGCATAACTCACTGATTAACAAATATTCGACATATTGATGAAAATTGGCCTAGATTTTTATTTATAGGATTTTGAAGATTTAATGGCCGAAAATAATTATTTGAGGTATCAGGAGACCTTAATCAATTGAGTTCAAGGCATAGAAAAATAGAGTGAATTTTATAATATTTTATAAAATTATTACCCAGTATACGATTAAGGTGAATTCCCAGAACGGAGGGAAAATACCCGAAAATCATGAAATATAATTTTATTCAAAAATTAATTTTTGTTGATCCAGAGGACAATTTGATGAAAGGAAAAGGGCTATAGTATCAGTGAAAATTATAGAAAATTTTAATGCCTAAAAGTTATTTGCCCGTTGGAAATATGTTTTTCAGGGATTTTTGATAGGATAAAAGTACCTTGTTAATTTTGGATGAATTTAGGGCTATTTTTGGGAAAATATTTCACCATATTAGTAAAATAAATATGGAGATTAATAGAGGAATAAAAAACCTCCAGAAAAGTAGAGAAAGATTTACCGAAATCAAATTATTTTCACTGGTAAAAGTTGTAACCGGAACAAGTAACCGAATGGTAACCTATTTGGTTAGTGTAACCAAGGTCTCAAACAGATTTTTATCCATTAGTACACTCATTAATGACCACTTTATGAGAGCCAATGAGAAGCCATCAAGTGTTAGGGGTGTTGGAAACATTACAACCATTGGATCAAGATATTTTTCAAGATGCATTATAAGTCCTTTGATTAATCTTATCACTTCATTAAACTATTCTAATCTGGCACATGGGTGACATAAGCCGTGGCATCACAAGTGTGTGTCACATGGACACATGGCAAGATCTTGCTCATCATGAATAAGATTTGTCCATTTGTAAAGTTGGTTAGAATCAACGATTGAGATTTAAGCTAACACTTTGCAAATATACCTAAGTTGAGGGACCATTTAGCAAAGTAAAGAGTGCAGATTTTTTTTTTAGATTCTTCTAGCCATTTTAAGAGCACATTTTCGTGCTCATCAAGAGGAAAGAGGATGAAGAAGACTCAAGGCACCAAGGAAGAGAAAGAGAGCAAAATCAAGCAAGAACTTAAGGTAGGAAATGATTTTCACTTGTAATATTCTATATTCTTGAGTTTCTATCGCTCCTTTTCCATTTGATCGGTTTATTTTCCTCTATGGTGCTGTGATTAAAGAGTTAAAGAGAGGGTTTTGAAAGGGGCTAGAGTGAGAAAATCAAGAGAAGCAAAAATTTGGAAGTGGTAAGTTATTCAAATCAACTCTATGCTTGATTTACTATATGTTGATGTTTGGTTTGAGTTGGTTTGAGCTTGTTTACAATTTTTAACATGGAACCCTATAAGGGGAGGTGCTGCATGAATTGGGACTGATCTTGAATGAATGATTTTGTGTTAAATAATTATGAGGAAATGGACTAGAAACAAGATTATGCAAGTGTATATAAAGCAAAGTTGAAAATCAAATTTTTGGAAATTTTCCAGATTTTCGTTCAGATCTGTAACAGTGGGGAAAGAGTTGAATTTTGATAATTTTAATGCCTCCAATGGCTTTAGAAGGAAAATTTGTGTAGGGTAAAAGTGAGAAAAGGATTTGGGAAGCATTTTGAATCATAAGCACAAGTTTTGAAGTTGTAAGGGTCATGAAATGGGCAAGAGAGGTTATAGTACGTTTTGTAGTTATTTTGCATTGTTGAAGACTTGAAAATGATGGTTATGCTCTTGATTAATATTTAGGAAGTTGAGAATCCAAAGATCTTGTTGGAAAAGTTCATCAAGAAAGCTTTAAACCATAAGGATGGCTAAGGAGAAGAGGTAGCTTAGCAATTATTATTTTAATTACATTTCATTGTGTTTATTGCATGATTACTTGCTTTGTTACGGTTTGGTTAATATGCTATGGTGTGGATGTTAAAGTTAGGATATGATGAAGATTTGCCTCTTTGCTAAGTTATGTGACATGTGAGGTATGCATATCAAATTAATTTCAAGGTTAAGTTAAGTATGTATCATGTTTTTAAATGCATAAATGTGATTATGTAATAGTTGCTTATGCTACTAAGATTCCCAAGAATCTTACCCTCCCAATGAAACCCAAATCCTAGGGCTAGCTTATTCAAGAAGAGAAGAAGAAGGAGAAGGCTTGGAGATTTGGTAAGTAGTTAATAAACATTTATAAAAAGTTGTAAATGCTCATAAGGGTATCATGGTTGATTGTAGTTGATAGCATGTGTTGTAGGAGATTTTAATTCCAAGCATGTAGGATAGTTTAAAATGCTCCAAAGGCATTAATATGGCAAGATAAAGCAACCATACCTCAAATTGGATTAAGTATAAACAAATGGGGGTAAAAGTCAACAAAAATCGGACTCAAAGTTGACCAAATCCGTATGGCGCATTTGAGGGAGTTAAGATGTGAGATTTTACCACTAAATAGATCTGATTTTCCCCCTTTAAAATGAGTGGTAATTTGTCCAAACCTAATAACCGTGCTAAGAGATATGCCCTTCCAAAGTTGGGCTAAAATACTGGGAAAAAATAGAAAATGACCAAATGAACAATATTTTTTGAAATAAAAAATGGGCACGATTTTCAAGATAAACTGTCTAGAATTTATTTTTCCTCCAAATTTGATTCAAATATCTTTCTATAGAACTTGGAATCACTTAATTCTGATTTTTCTACAATTAATTATGATTTTTCAAAAATTAAGGCTATTTTTAGAAAGTTATGAATAGTATTGCGAAATCAACATTTTTCAAATATCATTTTTCACAGGTTTTAGCCAACTTAAGTGATTCAAAACGCTTTCATTGTACATGTTAAACGCTATGAATTAATGGTTAGTTGGGGAGAGTGAGATTTTTGGAAATCCCAATAGCAAAACTATCTAACATACTTATAAATATGCATAACAACTTTAAAAGATGAGTATGAGTTTATGATAATATGAAATGTTCAACATGAGACAATCATGTTGATTGAACCTTATTTATACCATTTTTTTGCTTGAATTTCCAAAGTTTTTGATAAAATTTTAGTCCTTCATGACCCTTCTTGTGCTTAATTTGAGATTTAGAGTTGTTAACCTGGATTAATGTGCTTTTGGGTGCATCTACCATGAATAATGATACAATTGTGCTTAAATTCCATTATAAGCAAATGATACTTCAAATATATGTTATTTCATTTCAGGAACTCTGAACAAGAACATGAGGAGACAACTCTGGTAAAGTTCGTCGCGGCGCAATTCATAGTTCACCGTGACTAAAGTTCACTCAGACAAGCATGAGCCCTCAGGAGAGGTTCGCCACGACGAATATTGTGCATCAGCACCAGATTATGCTCCAAAAGGAAACAAAACCCGACCCACCTTCTTGGATCTAACCCTGGATGGTTAATACACACCAAATAGGGTAAGTTTTGAAGAGAAAAGGAAGAAAGGAGGCAGACATCATTGCCATTCACATATTCTCTCATTTTCTCTCTAGTCATAACCCTAATCTCACCCCATCTCACCATCAATCCAACCATGTACCTCCAATCATCCATTTGGAGCTCGATTTCGCATCAAATGAGTAGTTGAGCATCTCATTTCCCCTTGAAGATGAAGATGGTCTGGGTTTGAAGTTCTAAAAGGGGAGTATTAGTTTTCAATCTGTATTTATGTTATGAATTACTTGATTTCTGAGTTAGAACTTGTAATTTGTATGTAGATACTTGGCCTCTGTCGAGCCAAATTTGGATTAATTGTGCATTGAATGTGTTTTGTGATTAACATGGTAGAGTGAAGTCTCACTTCTACCTATTCAATGAAATCTTTGTTGTTCTCTTCTATCTTCCTTGTTGTGCTTGATTTTAGAGGTAATGATGTGTTGAGTTGAATTTTTCACTTTGCGATTTCCATACACACACTAAGTGCTTTTAAAGGGTTTCATGAAATGGAGTTCATTACATGAAATTTTTTACCCAGTGAGTGGTTGGGGTTTTCATTACGAAACTTAGTGTGAAAACTAATAATTTCCCTAATCTTTTCTAACTATGATGGCATGTTCATTTTTAAGAGGGAACCCACCATCAAACACTTTTACACCTAAATCTTGATTTGTTGCTTCCTCAAAATTAAAAAAAAAACACCAAAAAGAAATTTTATTTTGTATTTAATTAGCTTTTAGATGCATAGTTATTTTAAATAAAAAACAGTGTTCATTTGCAAAACTAATTTAAACACAAGCTAAAATCTAGTGGTATACAAAGCTCCGGAGAGAATGACACTAGGTTTGCACCCTGTACAATCCTTGGAAATCACACTCTCATCATCACAAATTCTCAACATCAAGTCATGCATAATTCATAAAACATTTTCACAACAAAAGTTTTGCTTGAAGTTAGAAGTTTTGCTACCTTGATTCTTTAACTTATCTTGGTTTTTCAAGCATTCTCCTTTAACTTTCCAAGAAGGTTCCTTGATGGATTAATTTCCTATACATAATATCATATCATAACCATCAATTTCAAGCTACTTCCAAGCCATAAAAGCCATAAAAGTCAACAACTCTCCTCTTGAACTGTTACCAACTCTTGACTTGTAAACTTGTTTAGATGATTTCTAATGCTTCCCAAAACTTTTTCTCTCACTTCCATCCTACACAATTTTCCATTATAAAGTTAATGGAAGCATCAAAATTATGAAAATCACACTCCTCATATTATTTTCTGACTTGGCCGAAGACAAAATAAGGAGGGAATTTGTGATTTTTCAAACTTCCATAATGTATAATAACATATTCTTTATCCAAAAACACTTTTCATGCATTGTAGCTTGAAAACAACTCTTCCTCATCAAATAGAAATTTGGACAGTGTAACACTCCTTATTTTTCCCTATAAACATCATATTAGATCACTATTGAACCACTTTAGGGTCTTGGATAACTTAAATTGACCAAAGAAGTGAAAATAAAATCTCAAAACGGAGTTACTGTTCATTTGGTCAATTCCCAGATTTATGGCCCAACTTTGAAAAATCATAACTAATAGTAGAAAAATCAAAATTGAGTGGTTCAAATTTCTATTTAAATTTTATGAAGTGATCTACAGGGAAAAAATACTCACTTGTTCCAAAACTTGCCCAATCGATACAGTTTATTTCATGAAAATCACTATTCATTTGGTAACTTTCCAGTTTTCCAGATTTTTCTCTTAACTTTGGAAAATCATAACTCCTTATCTATGCATATTAAAGCTTTGGCTCATTTTAACGCTTTAGCTCATTTTAAAGCTTAGGATGTGTATTAACTAAATGGAAAGTTTCAACTCATTCGGAGTATGTTTGCTATTTTTCATCGCCAATATAAAACAGGGCAGTTTCTAGGACTTTGGAACCCTTTATTTGAAAACTTGCCATTTCTAAAATTTTATTAAAACCTCTTTTGATCATTTTTAAAACTTCTCCTAATGCATGCTGAACTCATCTAGTTCCTTGGTTCATTATCATTCATGCATCCAGATTTGTTTCCTTAATTATCATGTAGAGGTTTAATTTACAAAACTACAACAATCCTCAACATAATCTTCAAACATAATTCATAATTTCTACAAGCAAAATCATCATAATATGCCATCTTCTATCACCATAAACCTTGCTCTTACCCTTGCTTGTGCTTGTACCTAAAATAGTTAGTTGGGGAGAGTGAGATTTCAAGGAAAGCCCAGTGGCAAACACTTTAATAATACATCTACATGCATGATTATTTAATGAAATCAAGTATATCATGTAACAAAAACAATCAATCAAGTTTCCAAGTCAAGACAATTATTGCATAACAACCATCATACTTTCACACAAGTAAGGTTGCATAATTTAAGTGGCTACAACCACACAATAAACATGGCAATTAACACATATATATAATCAAAGCAAAGTAGATGCCAGGAGTGTTGCTACCTTGTCCTCTTAATTCCCCTTTAACTTGAAGCTCTCTTGTTAATCTTTTCCAACAATTTCTTTAGTATTTAAACTTCCTAAACATTAAACAAGAACATAATCATCAAGCTCAAGTCATAAATTAGCCAAAAGAATCACCAAAAACGCAATATAACTTCCCTTGCTCTTTTAAAGAATTCTAGAGCTTGGAAACTTGTCTTAATGAATTCAAATGCTTCCCAAAACTTGTGCTCACTTTTACCTTACACAAAATCTCATTTTAAATCCATTGGAAGCATTAAAATCATCAAAATACAACTCCTTCTATAACTTCCATCACTGACTGAAAAACAGAATGCAAGCACACACTTGTGATTTTCAACCTTTCTTCACATATATTGACATATTCTTGATCCCAAAATACTTCTCATGGATTATGTAACCCAAAAACAACTCTTCCTCATCAAATATAAAACTCATACAACAACCAAACAACCACAATATATACATCAATCTACTCCTTATCATGCAAGGAGTGTTTTGCAACCTTTGGTTTCCTCTAAATCCCTCTCTTTTTCATTTTTCAACTCAAGAACCCTAACTTCCAATCTTTCGCAAGATAGGTTTAATCAAGAAACTAATCCATGGAAAAGGTAGAGGAGGTCGCAAGGATCAAGAATACATATAGGTTTGGGTGGTAAGTTCTCTTACCTTGTGTTTTCCTCAAGCTTTCTTCCCCTTCCTCAAGCTTCCATGGCATCTTCTCCTCTCATTTTGCAGCCAAGAATTTTGTTCAAAGGGCCAAGGAAGAGAAGAATATCTTATCTTAACTTATCTCTTCAAAATACAATGAATGACCAAGATTAAGTCTTGCAAAATAAGTTTGATCCAAGGGCTATAATCTTTCCACCTCCCTCACATGTGCTTGGCTCTCATTGGTTGCCATAAAGGTGTCATCATTGAGGCTAAAAGTCTGGTTGAGGTTTGGTTACACTAACCAAACCAAATTCCATTTGGTTACTTTTATCGGTAAACATAACTTTATTTCGATAAATCTTTTTCTACATTTTTGGAGATGTTTTCTTCCTCATTTAATTTCCATATTCTCCTCTTGAATATGGTGAAATAATCATTCCCAAAATATCCCTTGATCTCATAAAAAATTAACAGGGTTATTTTATCCTGTCCAAAACCCCTGAAAATGTGCAATCGGAGGGCAAAATATTTTTAGGGCCTTAAAAATTACTATATTTTTCACTGATATTCAAGCCCTTTTTCTTTTGCCGAATTTCCCTCTAGATTATCTAAAATTAATCTTTGAAATAAATTATATTTCTGGGTTTTTCGGGTCTTTTTCCCTCCGTTTTGGGAATTCGCCTTAATCATATATTGGCAATAATTTTATTAATTACTATAAAATTCACTTTATTTTCCTGTGTCTTGAACTCAACTGATTGAGGTCTCTTGGCACCTCAAATAATTATTTTTGGCCAATTTACCTTCAAAATTCTCTACAGAGATCTAGGCCGCATTTTGACAGTCTTTTAAATCTCAATTAATCAATGAGTTTTGCTCTATCTTTTGGGCATCTGTGAATTTTTTT
>JANTPZ010122784.1:0-10308 GCA_025593235.1 Vachellia pachyceras | reverse complement strand
AACATAACTATATTCCGGTAAATCTTTTTCTACTTTTATGGAGATGTTTTCTTCCTCATTAAATCTCCATAATTCCTTCTTGAATATATTGAAATCATCATCCTCAAATTGTCCCTTAATTCAATCAAAATTAACAGGATTACTTTATCCTGTTTAAAACTCCTGAAAACACGAAACCTTAGGATAAATCATTTTTTTGGGCCTTGTAATTTTCTACATTTTGCATTGATATTTTAGCCCTTCATCTTCCCCAAAATACCTCCCAAGTTGTTCCAAATTAATTTTTGCAACAAATTATATTTTGGGGATTTTTTGGGCCTTTTTCCTCATTTTCGGGAAAATCACCTTAATCGTACTCTGGCCAATAATTTTGTAAAATACTATAAAATTTACTGAATTTTTCTAGAAGAACTCATGATACCTTAAAGAAATATTTTCAATCATCAAATCTTTAAAATTCCATAAATCATCATCCAGACCGAATTCCAACAATCGGTTGAATCTCTAGTAATCAGTGAGTTCTGCTCTATCTTTTGGGTATCTGTGGATTTTTCTGATTTTTGGTCAACAGTTTGACTTTGACTTTGTCAAATGACCAAAATGCCCTTACACTTTCTCTTATTGACCAAAATGCCCTTTCACAGTCTAACTTTTCATAAATTCCCATTTTACCCTTGACCTTTTGGCTCTTGATCTTTTGGTTTCTGATTCCTGGGGCAACTTCCCAGGGGTCACTCATCCTAAAATTTCTCCAGGGTGAGAACGCTTAACTTTAAAGTTCCTACCGACTTCCATCCACCGGGCCAAATCTGATTCTGCGAATTACGGCCCAACAGCATCAACTTTTTCCGTACTTTCTATCCGTGGCCTCTAACTTAACTTTTAACTACCAGTTTAGCCTCTTTTATCCAATGACCATATTGCCCTTGGTCTTTATGCTTAATGACATTTATGTCCCTAGCTTATATTCTTAGAATTCTCAAAGCCTTAGAACTAATCTGACCATGGTCTCGTAGTTCCACTGACATCTCCCTTTTCTGTACTTTTATTTCTGGGCCGTGTCTTATCTCATAACTATCGATTTGGCCTCTATGTTGGCTTACAGAAAATGTGGATATTACACTGAACGAGAGATACCCTCTTGGGTACCTTTCGCCGCGACGTAAATCATATTTAGCTGCGGCGAAATCCCACTTTTCACGCTTCATTCACTTCGTTCATCTAAATTTCAACACATACATGCAATGAAACCATACATACACCTGCATACACTTGTACATATCTTTTTTATTCTTTTTTGAGTGGTTTGTTTTGAGTTGTGTTAATTTTGCTCTTGCTTTGAATTTTTCTCTTGTATGCCTAGAAAGAGTCAACTTGAATCTTTTGATCCCAAAATTAAGAGAACATTGAGGGAGAGACGGAGGGCTAACAAAAGAGAAGAGAAAGGCAAGGTAGTTAGAGACTTAGGCTTAGAAGTAGGAGAGTCTAGTTTAGAGCAATTAGAAAGATTAGGAGAGTTATTAGGAGAAATCATTGATAAAAATGTACCAAACCCAGAAAATAGAAATAGGAATGGAAATCAACAAGGGAATGGTAACAGAGGAAATGAAGAAGAAAGAATGGGAGGAAATGAAGAAGATAATAAGAGAAGAACCATAAGAGAAGCCACAACCTCTGATGTTAATTATGATCCATTTACTGTTGCTTGCCCAAATTATGATGTGAATTTTGAGATTAAAGGTTTGTTAATTAATCTCTTCCTAAATTTCATGGCTTGCCAGGAGAGGATTTGTACATCCATTTGCAGTGATTGTCAATGATTTGCCAGAACATGAAACCTGTTGGAGCCTCACTTGATCAAGTTCTGTGGAAAGTTTTCCACCTATCATTAGAAGTGAAGGCAAGAGAATGGTTCATGAGTCTTCTGAGGCATGTGGCCAATGCCTATCAAAGTTGGGCAAATTTGAGGAAAGAATTTGTAGAAAAGTATTTTCCAGCATCAAGAACTTCATCAATGAGAAAGGAAATCTACTCCGCATGCCAAGAGTATGATGAATCGTTGTACGATTATTGGAATAGATTTCAAGATCTTCTTTCAAGATGCCCTCACCATCAAATACCGGATGAACAGCTGGTTCAATATTTTTATGATAGATTGAAGAGCCGAGAAAAAGGAATGCTAGACGGGGCAACTGGAGGTTCATTAATTGATTTAACCGCCGAAGCAGCTTGGGAGCTTATTAAGAAGATGGCTTTGAACCATCAACAATATAGTGTAAGAGACACTAGGGCTGCCCATGAAATTGGACACTCAAATGCTCATAACAGAAGAATGGACACCCTAGAGTCAAAGGTAGATTCTTTGGAACAAAAAGTCACATCACAATTGTTTCTTATCACTACTGAGTTGAAGAATTTAAGTGCTAATAGATTACCGCCATCCATGGATTTAGCTGCTCCGAGTTGTGAAACTTGTGGGTCAGTTATGCATATTACAAGTGTGTGCCCAAGCTGATTTGAAGAAGTTTCAACAATGTATCAAGGGAGATCGAACCAGAAATGGGATCCCTATTCCAACACCTACAATGAGGGTTGGAAATCAAATTCATAGTTTGGTTGAAAAAGTGAAGAAGCCAATGCTCAGAGATTTTAAAGGATTGTAGGAGCTGGACCTTCCAACTCCAACATGCAAAATACACATCAAGCCTGGAGTGTACTACCAAAGGAGGAGACGAATCAAGTACTTCAAAACATGCTAGTGCTACTCAAGGAAGAGAAGGCTTCCACCACCAACCAATTCAATTCGCATGCCTCACTTATCCAGAAGGACTCTTCGAAGAATGATGCAAGATACGCTTCTTTAGAGAAAAGGATGGAGCAGTAGGAAACTAAGGCCGAAAACCTGAATTCCTTCATCACTCAACTTTCCAACAATTTGAGTGAACAACAAGCAAGGAGTGGTGGCTCCATACCCTCAAATATTGTCATTAAAATCAAAGGGTTAAATGCAATTAACTTGAGAAGTGGGAGGCAAGTGAGATTTGATGATAAAGAAGTGTCTGAAAGAAGAGAAGAAGAAATTGAATTTGAAGAGATTCCAAAAGCTGCTGAAAAAGAGAAGAGGAGTGAGAGCACAAAAGAAGAATTGTTGCTGAGAAGAGAGTGCCTCACCACAACAAAAATAAGAAGAAAGAGTAGTTATGGAGCAAAGGACAACAATTAAGAACAAAGAAAGAAACAAGTATGGTTCAACCTCGTCGAAAGGTAAAGAGGTAAACATTCATGAACTCCCTTTTCCAAATTCATATTTGATGAATAGAAAGCTTGCTGAAAAGGATAGTGAAAAGAAGGTTTATGATTTGTTTAGTAAAATAGAGGTGAACATACCATTACTTGATTTAGTGAAAAAGGTCCCTAAATACGCTAAATACCTCAAGGAACTATGCACAAATAAAAGAAAATTTAGACCTAATGAAAAACTTCAAGTGAGCTTAAATGTTTCAGCCTTATTCAAACCACAACTTCCTGTGAAATGTCAAGACCCAGGATCTTTCACCATCCCTTGCACTATAGGAAAAATTACCATAGAGGGAGCGTTGTTAGATCTAGGCGTTGTAATTAATGTGATGCCAAAGTCGGTTTATCAAGCTTTAGGGGTCAAGAACTTGAAACCCACATCCGTGGTACTCCAACTAACGGATAGATCGATTAGGTACCCTGATGGGATTGTTGAGGATATTCTTGTGAAAGTTAAAGACTAAGTTTTCCCTGCCGACTTCTCTGTGCTAGATATATCTCGAGAATCCATTAGTGAGTCCACCTTGATTTTAGGTAGACCCTTCTTGAGGACTGCTAACACTATTATTAGCATGAAAGGAGGAAGCATATCGATAGAAGTAGGGAAAAGTAAGATTAACATCAGCATATATGAGGCTATGAAACACCGACATGAGGACTATTCATTGCTTAATGTTAGTTCTCTTGATGCTGTTGTTGTGATGCATGCACTGAATTTGCAATAGAAAATGAATTTCCACGTTCACATCTTGATTCATGTGCATCATTTAATGATAAAAATTTGAAAATTCCTCTTAAACCCCCTGATTACCCATTGCTCTTGTAAAACTATTGAAAAATACACTCATGTTGAATCAGTTGATAGCATGCTTTCACTTCCACATTCATAAATTGTAAGATCAACCACAAGTGCAAGGAATTTTGTCCCTTTATAAACAATGATGACACCTCCGGGAGAGGTATTTCAAAAGATTTTGCAGAGCATTCAAGAGGAGTGTCAACTGAACCGGCTGTACCAATGCATGTACTGTATGAAAAGTCCAAAGAAGGGCATGTGAAAGCCAATGAGACTCATAAGCCACCATGATTTCTATGTTGTTCCTTTCCCTTCCTTAATCATTTGCTTTGAGCTTTGAATGATTATGTTATGAATATAAATGATTCAAGTATGGGGGAGGAGCATTCCTAGTAGTGGTAGTTTAGTTTAGTTGTATAGCATAGGATTGCTGTTGAGTTTAATAAATTCTCTCAGATTCATGATTGGATTATCTTCAAGAGGATTGCCTCTAAATAGAGTCTTGTCTGCAGAGTTAGAATGTGAATATTGATTGGTTGAAGTTTTAGGTTTGAATGCTGGCTTTTGTTCTATGTTTTATGTTTCCAGCTCTGTGTTTGTGCCTCTCTGTCATGTTTCACTATAATGAATTTAATTTTTCACCGTGGCAAAACATGTTTCTGTGATGTGTGTCTTCTCGAGAAGTGTTGGCTGTGACTAAAATTTATTGTTGTCGCGACCAACATTGAGACTCTTCGTATTTTCGCCACGACCAAAGATTGGTTCGCCCCTGCGAAAATCGTACCTCTTCATCTCCTGCGGTTTTCTTTTAAGTCAGTTTTTCATTTCATTTTGCGTTCGCCATCGTTTTCGCTATCACTGTCAAGTGCTTTCTCTACTGTTGCTGTCCATCCATTGTTTGCCACCACAACTTTCACATTTCCTACCTCCACTTCATCTTTACCCTCTAGAGTAAGCATTTCATCTTTTCCTTTGATTTTCATTTCATATTCGTGCTGCTTTCGCTTATCGTATGTCACTGAAATCGCCTATTCTGCGATTTTCACCACGACGAAAAAGATGATTCGATGTGACTAAATTTGTGTTTCGCCATGATGAACCATAATTTTCGCCACGGCCAACGACATCAGTTGTTGTTTTTTGCCTGTGTTAACTCTGTATTTCTACTATTTTTTTTGTTTTATTTTTGTGAGTCTAGCTAGCAACCATACCTAGAATTAAGAGACCTAACATAGTAGACCCCTCTAGCCCTGAACCTGAACCATCCCAAACCTTTGAGGAAATCTTAGAGCTGACTAAGAAGTGTCCTTTGGTAAAGGAACGCTCATTCCCCTTAACTCCTGACAACCATCATTTTGTACATAGAATTACTCAGTCTGGCCTCACTAGCCTTGTCCGCGAGCGTACCCAGGGTAACCTCGCTTTTGTCCAGCACTTCTACACGAAATTTTTATCAATTGCCGAGGTACCGTACTTCATCAGGGCATTACTCGCCATACCATCGGTACCCATCTTGCTTTACCCATAGCTGAGCGTGTTCACTATGTTCAGTTTATGAGTAACTTTCCTACGGACGAGATCGTAGAGGCCCTGTGTTTGCCCGGAATGAGTTGGCATATACCTCGTAGGTTTGAGTTGTTTTGTTATTGACAAAGAAGAATGGAGTTCATTTTGCTTATTCAATGAAATCTTGTTGGTCTCTTCTATCATCCTAGTTGTGCTTGGTTTTAGAGTCAACAATGTATGGAGTTGGTTTTGTCACTTTGCGATTTCCATACACACACTAAGTGGTCTTAAGGGATTTCATGGGATAGAGTTCATTTCATGTTATTTTGAACCCACCAAGTCATGTGGGGATTTAGAAGGAGATCATCGTATGACGCTCTGGACCCATGCAAATTGTTGGGATTTTTTATTTCAAAAACTTAGTGCGAAAGCCAATACTTTCCCTCATCTTTTGCGAACTGTGATGGAACACTTTGTTTTCAAGAGGCATCCATAATCACACACACACTTCTCTTTCTCAAAGCTGCCTTTACTTTCGCCCTCAATCAAGAAAATACCAAAGAGAAACAAGTTTATTTTGTAATTAGTCTAGGTATATAGGATAACTTGCATCAAACCCTGATTTCATTTGCATAGCAAGCATAGACACAAGCTAAGAATTATTGGTACACCTTTTTGCTTCTGGAGAGAACGACCCTGGGATTATCACTATACAATCCTTGGAAATCAAAATTAATATTCTTGATCCATTTTCAAGGCTAGACAATGACCTAAGTTTGCAATTTGTGGCTTAGTACGAACTAATTAGCGACGGAATTTTCTGTTGCTAATTATTAGCAAGGGAAACTGTCTACCGCTAATTCCGTCGCTAAATTTAGCGACGAATTTAGCGACGGAAAAAATTCATCGCTAATTATGATTTTTCCATCGCTAAACCTGATTTTTCCGTCGCTACTTCTGATTTTTCTGGTAGTGAAATATTAGGACTCATGAGCAAGAGAGGTATGAGAAATTCAAATCTGACCATGAGCCACCAGAAACCTTAGAGGGAGAGTCAGATGTGAGAGGTGCTAGCACGCTGCGATTGTTAGAAAATGTTCACGTGGATACCAGTAGAGGGAGGCGATCAAAGAAACGTCGACTCCTTATGATTGGAATTAAGAACGCAAAAGGTTGTAGAACATGAAGAGATCCAAACGCAAGAAATGCTTCAAATTCAAAACGCATAAGGTATGGCTATATCTCCTTGATCTAGACGCCTTTGACAGATCCATAAAGGGATCAGAAAATTTTAAATTCTACTACATATACGTTCTAATCCCAATAGGCCAAATAGAGAGAAGAGGAAGGAGAAGACAAAATTGAAGAAGGAGAAGAGGAGAGGCCAAAATTCATCACAACTCCAAGGTAAGTTAAGTTTTTGGTGCAAGATCTTCTATTCTTTTGACCTCTAGTTTCTACTCTCCAACTCTATGGCTTTATTTTCATGGTTTATGATGCAATTTTGCTGCTGGAAAGTTAGGTTATAGAGAAGGAAAAATTAGAAAGAGGAATTTAGAAGAAACCGTTGGTAGAAAAACATTCTATGCATGATTTAGAGTTGTTTGATGATTGGTTTGTGTTATTTTGATTCTTTTATGAATTTTTGTAAATCATGAACCCTAGGAGGCATGGTGTCTAATTTTTCATTTCCAAGGGAAGAGATGTATTTGGGGTTCAATAATGCATGAAAAATGGTTTAGGAATAAGATTATGCAAGTTCATGGAAGAAAAAAATTTAAAAAATCATTTCCCCCTATTTTGCTATAGTTTGGCCAGACCAATTTTGCTAGGAAGGAATGAGTTTTTGATGGCAAAATCTGTTGGGTATACGTAAGAAAATAATTTTTGAAGTGATGGATTAAGTTTTGACAAATTAAATGTTTTAGAGCCCTTAAGGTTCAAGAGGAGTTTTTGCAAATTTTATTATGTTTTGATACTTGACAGTGACTTATCATTAATTCCAATTGAATTTCATTATATGTAGGAAGTTAAATTATCAAGGGGAGAATTCGAAAAGCAAGAGGAAAGTTGCAAAGTCACATGAAACGTTAGAGTGTGTGTTTGGGAACTCCGTTAGTAGAATGAATTTTACAGATTCCGAGGCATTTTGTGGATTTCGAGATGGTTTTACGGATTTCAAGATGATTTTTATGGATTTCGAGATGGTTTTTACAGATTTCAAGATGGTTTTGTCTCGGCTTACGTGCACCGTTTTGGCAACGATGTTGCCAAACAAGCACAGAGTAAAGGTAGTAAAAGCTACTAACCTTATATCAATATTAGCATCGGTAATTTTTTGTTATTTGTGCTATAATGCTTGCTAATTTTGTGATATTTGAATGTGTGATAACATGTCTTTAACATGCCATGGTTATGTGTAAAGTGTTTGAAAATAGGAATATCACATGTTCATGCATACTTAATAATAAGTAATGATCATGCATTTAGGTGAATGTGTTAGTGTTTTTTGCTATGGAGATCTCGTTGAAATCTCACTCATCTAAAATAACCTTCTTTGAAATCTCACTCTCCTACATGTTTTGTTATATGGATATATGAACAACCTTGTGTAAATATACTGAGTTTATATTGAGTGAAATTATGTATGCCAAGGTAAATGAAACAAGTTAAATGTACATACTGGGTCCAACACTTATGCCAAACCCCCTATTTTGAGGTTGCAGGGAAAAATAGCAAATGAAACCCAATTAATCTAAATTTTTTTAGAATAGTAGTTCATCTGGAAAGCTTTACCATGAGTAAAAGTTTATTGAATTTGGAATTATTATGACCTCCAAATTTGAGAGAAAAATCTAGAAAAAGGAAAAATTATCATATAAGCTGTGAAACTTTACAAATTAAATTATATTAGTTGGACAAGAAATTTGGTAAATTATTGTTTTTCCTATAGAGAATTTTATAAACTTCATTTAGAGACTTAAACCACTCAATTTCAATTTTTTTAAAATTATTTATAATTTTAAAATTGGCCAAAATTTCATAAGTTATTAATAAATAGTAACTCGGTAAATTTTAAATTTACCTGTTTAGCTATGTTAATTATCTTAAAGTTTTAAATTTGCCATACTCTCTATTGTGGGAACACTAAATACTCTAAACACGATGAATACACTGCATTCACTCATATCTCCATCCCCTCTTATGCTATCAATCTCCTTTGTACACTCACTCATACCTTCATTAATATAAGCCCCTTTTTCATTTGTGTTACATTAATAGCAGTAGCCATTCTTCATACTCTTTACACTGTTAATGGCATAAATTTATTCAATTTTATGTAATTTTGATTTCCTACTAAAATTTGCTCAAACAATAGTGATTATGCTATTACATGGTGATAAAATATTATTATTTGAAATATAAAAATAAGTATAATAAATAATCAATATTTAATTATATTTTAACATTATTTAATGGTAGAATATTGATTGGATTATCATTTTCTGTTAAATAAACATGACGGCATTAATGTCAAAGAATTAAAAGTGTATTTTTTTTAGTTAAGAAATCAAATTAAAACTTAGTATACATTTAAAATATTAAATGTTTACTTTAACCCTTTTTATTTACAAAGCATTTTATGTCAAAGAATCTCCCGGAATCAAATGACGTAAATGCCATTTGTTTATAAAAATAAATAAATACAGAAAATATGTGTTCCTCCTTCCACCTTCCTCCTTCCACCATCTGGTCGCTGCTTTCTACCCAGGTGCAGACACATCACGAAAGGCCCTTTCGCTCTCAGTATGGTACGAAATCTTTAATCCATCTTCTGGCCCACCTGTCTATTACCCACCACACGCCCTCATTATTCTCCCTCTTCTACTGCATCTTCTCGGATTCCAGGATGGTAATTTCCTTTAATCTTCAATCTTATGTATTGGAAATGAAACTGCTCCATTAACTTTGATCTACTTTTCGAATCAGCTTGTTCTTATGTGGGCATAACTTCTGCATGTTGCCTTTCTTTCTTGGTTATTTGATTTGTGTGGATTCGCGCGTTTAATTGATGTAATGGGAAAGGAATGCAAATATTTCACACAAGCATGGTATAAGGGCATATTTGTTTGATTATTATAGTGTTGCTTTTGGTGACTAATTCGTTTTTCCAGCCTTTTCCTTGAAATTTAAACATTATCGTGATATAGACGAGTTCACTTGATTCAAAGAAGACACTAGAGAATAACAAATGTCAAATTTTCTCTTCATCCGACAATTATAGCAACATCATATGTAAATAATGACGTGGATTAAGGAGTGCTAACTTTCAGGAATCATTGCCAAATTTCGTGGGATAGCCGATGTACAGAGATTACATCGCCATTTCTAATATGCACTTTCATGTGTTTCCTAGCTGCAGGATCTTGATTATTGAAGTAAATAAGAAAATCTGTGAACTGTAGTTGGTGCATGCGTACTAGCGAGAAAAACACGAATAGACCTGGGATTGACCCAAAAAACTGCAGCATCCATGGCAATAGCAGCAGAAAATATAGAGGAAGAAGTAGGGAGAGCGGTAGAAGATGCAAAAGAACTGCAGGACTTGATTACTACTCACATCTCAAAGACCTCCATTGAAGAGCAATCTCTCCGCCAGCGTGCCCTATCTCTCAATGATTCTATTAAACGTTTGCGCTCCTTGCTTG
>JANTPZ010122783.1:0-10323 GCA_025593235.1 Vachellia pachyceras | reverse complement strand
TATATATATCGCTGGTCCACCTCTGTTTTCCTCATCAAAAAGATATGGCTTTCTTCCTTTTCTGCTGTATCTGCTTCCTTGTTTCCTTTGCTTCTGCTTGCGATCGCTGCGTCCACCAAACTAAGGCTGCCTATTTCTCTGAAGACTCTGCTCTGTCCTGTAACAACGATTCGCTTTTCTCCTCTTTTCGAGCTAATTGGCATCTCTAAATGAAACAGACTCGCAGGAAATAACTTGGTTTTGTGAAAACCATGCAGCTGGGGCATGTGGATATGGCTCCTTGGCGTTGGAGTTAAGTGGTGGACACCTTGCGGCTGGTGTTCCTTCCCTCTACAAAAATGGAGCCGGTTGTGGCGCGTGCTTTCAGGCGAGTAAAACTTGCGTCTCAAGTTGTGGATTTCCAATATAATTTATTACCGATCGCTCTTATGGATAATTTGTGCAGATAAGATGCAAGAGCTCAAGTCTGTGTACGAAATCGGGTAGCAGAGTTGTTTTGACCGATCTCAGCAGAAGTGCCTTCGTGGCCATGGCTCGGAAGGGTAGCGGTCAACAACTTCTGAAGCTTGGAATCGTGGATGTTGAATTTAAGAGGTGAACTCGAATGAATACTTCTCATTTCAACTAACGTAGTGGTGTAGTTAATTTTTTTTTCCTTTGCCGTTTGCCTTTGTGGAAGCAGAGTTCCATGTGATTATAAAAATAAGAATTTGTCCGTCGGGGTGGAAGAATCAAGCCAAAAGCCATATTACTTGGCCATTAAATTTTTGTATCAAGGGGGTCAAACAGAGATAGTAGCCGTTGATGTTGCTCCGGTAGGTCCAGTTGCCATGCGACAACTCCATTCTCATTCTCACTGAGCCATATGTAGTTTAAACGTGGGCTTGACAAATGGGTTGTAGGTTGAATCATCAGAGTGGAGCTTCATGAGCAGAAACCATGGGGCAGTGTGGGACACAAGTAGGGTTCCAGGAGGAGCATTACAAATGAGGATGGTGGTGACATCAGGGTATAATGGAAAATGGATTTGGGCAAAGAAGGTGTTACCTGGTGATTGGAGAGCGGGACAAGTGTACGAAAGTGGCGTTCAGATAAGTGACATTGCGCAAGAGGGCTGCTCTCCCTGTGACGATGGGCCCTGGTCTGGTCTTCAAACCTAACCACGTCTCATTTCTTTCTTCCGGCTTTCTTGCTGCTGATCAATGGTTGGGTAGTGGACTTGTCATGACTATGAATGTGGAGGCTATATTTAATTTTTAAACATTTCCTTTCTTGCAGAAGAAGTTAAACAAAATTAAGAAGAAGAAAAAAATAGGGCATGTGGCATGTAGTCAAGTCCTTGTATTACATATAATTTAAAAAATAAACTATACTATTTATGAATAATAAATAATAAAAGTTGTTAGAATTTTCATATTTTATATTGATTATAAATAAAAGATATCATATCACATGCAGTCATTGTAATTTTATATGTTTGCATTCATACTCATGTATTAAATAATTTGGTAACTAGTACATTACTTTTCTCTTTACAGTTAAAACAAAACACTATTAATTGTTTGATTCGATCTAATGAAAATGGATTACATGTAATTCAGATGCAATTTGTAACATCTTAAAATTTTATTTTTAAATTTATTAGAAAATATTTATTTTTATAATAATTGGGAAATCCTCTTGATATTATTTGAGCAATATAGATTTAATCAAATATTTTTTATTAAAATAAAAAGAACTGCAACATGTTATAAAGAAAAAAGAAAAGAAAAAAGATGAATTGGGAATGAATGAAAATATGGGGTCCTTAGTTGTAATTTTCTCCTATGAGTATGTGTTGTACTTTTAGTGGCATCCTTTATTTAAGGTTTAAACTAACATTTCATTCTCATAGTTTCCTTTAATTGGGTTATTGTCCTTGTAGTTTAAAAGTTATGTTTTCATCCCTGAAGTTTAGCCCGTCTGAAACAATTAACCCATATAGTTTCAAAATGATCTAAATAAGAAGTTGACGTCATTAAAATTGTTGACATGTCGCTGACGTCGTTACTTTTGCTAAAGTAGCCTGACCTGATAACTGGATATGACCAATGCTTACATAAAATGATTAAATCTACTTTGGTCCATATAGTTTACCCTGATTTAGATTTTGATTCTTAAAATTTAAAAGTGGTGGTTTTGATCCATCAAGTTTACTCTGTCTAAAAATGTTAATCCTCATAATTTTAAAATAACTTATACATGATAATAACATTGTTAATTTTGCTCATGTGTCACTAACTCCATTAATTATTGTGAAATAGTTTAATAACACAAAAATCTTACATTTCACTCTTTATAAATAACTAACTTCAATGAATTCATCAACATACAACTCAACAATTATACTTACTTGTTCAATCAAAAGTACTATAAGACAATGAACTAAAAATAGATTTCGGTCACTAGCAACGAGAAAAGAAACTATGGCTAAAGCCTTTAACGTAAGATTTATAATAGAGATTGTATTGATGAAACTGTCGGGGTACAATGAAATTTAAGTGAATTGGAGAGTGAGATTGCAAGGCACACAAGATTCCAAGATGTGAAAAAAAGTCCCTTCCATATGGGATAAAACTCAACTAAATAAGTGGTCTTTGCCCGTTGTCACATATCCACCCAATCTAATGTTCTGTTTGATATGATGGAATTGGATACATGGAAATAGAAATGGAGTTCAATTCCATCATACATGCATATTTGGTAGGATGTAAATAGAATCCAATTCCATTTTGATATCCATCAAAAACCATCCAAATGAATTCCGTATCAGATGCTTAGATTTGTAATTCCACAATGACAATTCCATTTTTGCCTGACAACTACCTCAACGCCAGCGAGCACCAGAACCCACTGTCGACACTACCTCAACTCCATAGTGTCCGCAATGAACATCGTCGCCGTCTTCGTCCATTCCGCTCGTCGTGCCTGAGACTGAGGAACTCGCTGTCGCCACTCGCATCTGAGATAGGAACTCACCGTCGCAAGTCGCGCCTCCAGGAGACCAAAGTTGAGCTCGCAAGTCGTGCCTCGAAGAGATGCTCTTGCTCTGTAAAGCGAACTCACTCCTTGCCATAAGTCAAGAACTCGTCCACACCTCGACGTTGAAGACGAAGGAATGTGGCAGTCTGGAATTTGTCGAAGATGAAGACCCAACAACATTGTAGCAGTCTGGAATTTGTCGAAGATGAAGACCCAACAACATTGTAGCAGTCTGAAATTTGTCGAAGATGAAGACCTAAACACTGTGCAACGATTTGTGAGAGACTGATGAGAGTTGAAAGATTTTTTATTTTTAAATATAAAAAGGGTATTTCAGTCTTTTTATATAAAAATTAGCTTCTATTTTCAAACGTATTTTTAAATTCCATATCCATCTTCATCTCCATTTCTATTAAAATCAATTCCAGTATACTAAAGAGACCCTAACTTTGTCAAATGACACTTATAATAAATTTTCTACTTCATACTTTTTTCTTTCTTTATCTTTCCTACCTACTTTTTGTCTCAAACTTTGTAAAATCCAATAACTTTCCCAACACAATCTTTTAAAACCCAGTTTTTGGAACATAGATTTTATATTGAAATCCGTAAAAGTTATTCTTCAAAATCTAGATTTTACATAAAAATCTGTAAAAATTATTTTAAAAAACGACTTTCAAATGTTCATGCCGTTGGGCTGGCAGCAAAAGAATCCTCAAGAACATTGAGCCTGGGGCTCATATAAGTTGATTGAGCACTGTCTTTAACCTGTAAGATTGAAAGTGAGAAGTAAATGTGAGAGAACCGGACCAAGCTGCATTTATTGGATAGCCGCTCCATTCTAGATCATTTGCAGCACTTAATAAAGCCAATGTCCTTTACCATGTATTGTCTTCAACGATCGTAGCCATTTTCAATATCCCGCTGCCAGCCCTTTTTCTTCGCCATGAACACACAACCCAACAAGCAGGAATATATAATGAGACTGTTTGAAACATTGATTGAAGAGTGCTTTTACTATGTACAAGGTAAATTTGTGAAAGAGATTATATTATCTTAAAAAAAACACTGCTAAACGTGCATTTTGAAGTATCCAAACACTTTTACAAATACTGCTAATAATTGTTTTGGCTGTGAAGTAATTTTGTGGAAGAAAGGGCACGGAAGGCTTAACCTTGTTGGTTCTTATGAAATTGGAATTTTGGGTTTAGATCTAGTTCTATTTCTGCTGTGATCCTGACTTTATTTTGCTTATGTGACCCTGGATTTATGGCTCTCGGGTCTCCTCCTCCTCCAAAATTTGCTTACCCCCATCTGTTTAAGTATTGGGTTGACTGCATTAGGGCCGGGTTGTGTACGCAAGAAAATGGGTCGAAAAGCAAGATGGGCAAGTTCTAGAGCTAAGTCAATCTGCAGCCCAGTCCAGCCCACCACCTGAATTTCGGGTATCGGAAGGAAGCCAAGAATTATGCAATCCATATGGGTCAACAAAATCTTGGGAAAATGTGATCTGGAGTCATACTTAATCAGTCACTCTGGTACGAAACTCAATTAGCATAATTATATGCATTGAAAAATGTTTTACAAGTTGTCCAGTAGTGGGGTGGGGCACGGGAGAGTGATTTGCATGATGATGAGGCAGCACTTGATTGGAGCTTTCAGTGAAAATAGAGCCATGTGTGTGTATGTGTGTGAATGGAAATTTGATTGAAAGGAGAAGGGAGGGAGGTGGAAGCGCGTGTCTTGTCGCCTGGATCTGGATCCATACGGGGTAGCCGCAGACCCAGTCGACGCCCCCAATCTCTTATTGACTTGTCTTCATCGCTTGCATCTCAATTTTCCTACAGTCAAGTCTTGCAATTATAATACTTTCCACGGAATATATTACTTGAAGTCACCCTCCATAGAATTTCGCTTCATATTTTTTCCTCCATACTTATATATTCTAAAATATAAATATATATTCGTTTTATAATTGAAAACAAATAATCCAAATGGATATCATTTATACGCAGAGCGACACGTACATTATTAGAAAAGATCCAACCATCAATATGTTTTACATACAGATATATGTGCATGTTTGGAACCCAATAGTGACATGTCTTTTACAGGTTTAATCATGACATCCAATTTTCATTTGATAATTTTATAACCTCCGTGTGGGAAAATGTTTCTGCTTTGGTGAGATCGAAGTGGACAAGTTGTAGGTGGGGGAGAGCTTTTTAAATGCTGTGTTGATGGCAGCAAGTGCTATGAAAGGAAATAAACGTACGGGAGCTAAAAAAAAGGGACATGTGTGGATGGATGCGTCGAAAGGAGTAACAAGAAATTTCGGGTGAGGTGAAAGTGTACGTGCGTGCTTGTATCCATTTTTAATAAAAGAGTAGTAATGGCTGAGGTTGGAAGTGAAACTGAGACGCAGTTGAAGGCGAAAGTAAATAGTAAAGCAGATGGATGGATGGGACACAAGCTAAAGCTCATTTTTCGTTGAGAAGATTCCGGGAAGTAGCGGAGGAAGCTCCTTTTCTTAACAAGTCTCGTGTGTGTACGTACTCACGTACCCCTATACTGTCTATACATACCCCCACCCATTACTCTCCATACATCATCATGCATCAAAGATTCGAAACATTAAAGTAAAATCATATTATTTGGCTTTATATATATATATGCGCACATCAATGGCCAGCTGGTTAATTAAATTCGAGTCACTTCAAATGCAGAAAGACTTGCTCTCTGAGTCTTCGCACAAGACTTTCCAAGTCAAAGCGTTTTTCGTTCACACATCATATATAGGACGTGAGGCTTTGAGAACGAAAATAAATGTTGAAAACGCGTATGTGGCTTTGAATTGAGAATCATATCCCTTTGGAAAATGGCCACCAGCAGGCATCCCCTTTTTTTCCAAGTTTCATGCTTTTGGTTGTCATCACTCCCCCAATGCACAACAAATTGACTTCGTCAACCATCGCTCAAATGGTGACTTGGACCCGTTCCTCCCCCCCTACCCTCCCGGGGATGGTTAACTTCAGTATGCATCCCCCCCTCCATCCCAATTTCTGCTGTACTGTTATATTATTCTATATATGCAAGTAAACCATATGCAAAATTAAAGTGCGTGTGTTAATAATTCCATCGATTGCTACGTTTATAACTGATGATATTTAATTAATAGATAAACACCGCACTTCTACACTAATAATCATCAATTTCTTTATTCATTTCAGAAAATTTAATGGTAGCCATGAGTGATTTTCACTTTCATTCACCCATCTTCAAAAAAATAAAAGAAGATCCACTTTCTACAGATAGTTCGATACAATTCATCAGGGAATCAATATGCGTAGAAGAGACAAGGCATTTGCACTCTCTCGGTTTGTAATTTTGCATCCGTCCAAATGAATTGCACCTTTTCGTTTTGGCCTCAATTACAGCTGATTGTTAAGTTATATTGACTTCTACCAAACCAATAGATCTAAGTTATCGCACAAGTTCCCCGAAACCGATGCTCCTTTTAATTTCCCCCTTGCGGGTAGTGGTACAATGGAAATTGAAGAGCAGATAAACTCAACCAGATTTAATTAGTAGGCTGTATACTGAAGAGCATATAAACTCAACCGAGTTTAATAATGCATGTTTCGATCCATATGGTTTTTTTTTATGTCGAGATCCACAAGTGTTGATGGATATGATATCAATTACAGGACAAGGATGGCACCAGGCTTTGTCTAATCTAAATACTATTACAATATTAAATAACAAAAATACATAAAAAAATAAATTAAAGATCTTAGAATGTAATCTAAATACTTTGATTGTGTATATTTTTATTAAAACATTTTAAAGTTTTTTTAACCTGTGAACTTATGAACGGTTTAAATGTATTTAGATGTACTTTTTGTATTAAATATTATAATAATGTTGTTTTAATATATTAAAATTCAACCTTTGGAAGTTGATCCCATGAAAAAGATAGTGAGCAGGGTGAAAGATACATGGAGACATTGTTCCTCCCCTTGTGAAATGACAATTTGGATCTGTTTACTTAATTGATAAATATTCAATCCTTAGATTATAATCAAATGACATTGAGAGAAGCTACAAACTTATTTTTTTAAAAAAAAATCAAAGAAAAGAGAAGAAGCTTGCATCTCAGCACTATTTTCAAATGATTTTTTTAGTATGGAACTGAATTCTATAACCTCAGAGAGAATAATATAAACATAAACGAAAAGAAAAGGCTAGATTCCTTTATCACCTAATTCCATCAAGGTATGTTAAAAACATTGGAGGGTGATTAAATATACAAAAATTTCACCATCAAGTATTTTGCTACCCAATCAGTAAGAGAGTTGTACTCGTTAAGTGCATAACTAATTAGAACTTGCTTGCACAAAAAAAAAATAGGACTTGTAAATCCCTATGATAAATTAATCTAAGATTATTAAAGGGATATCAGTTATTAAATCCTCTTGTGAGATTTTACGCTATGTAAGATATGCATACGAGATGATTTTCATTTGGAATTGTATAAACATAAGATCACAATCTTTCATTGATTTTACACTAACCGTTTGAAGTGAAGAACCCAAAAACTTGTAGGTGTAGCAAAACATGTGTATTGAATCAATTTGTAACGATATAAATGCAAAGCCAATAGAATACATTTGGGGGGAGGAGGAGGAGGAGGGGGGGGGGGAGGGGGGGAATGAGAGGAAATTCCGGGGAAGAGTCCAAAGACATGGAGAAATTAAAGGGAGGTCAAGGGGGCCCAGAGGGAGTGAGTCTGAGGAGATTTAAGGCAAAGCCGCATGGGTCCCACCGTCACATCAATGATGAATAAAACCCGGTCAGGGAGGGGCCCAGAAAAGAATAATTACCGATCAATGGGGGTGGAGTTATCTGGAGGAAGATGCGCATTGGTAAATATATAAAGGAGAGGAGGAGGCAATATGAGCGAACAAGGAGAGGAGGAGGGCTTTAATTTCAAGAGTCAAGAGCAACAAGGAGAGGATATCGGAGGCATTATGAGCGAAATGACGACAGGCGATATGGAGCTGCCAGGCTTCCGATTCCACCCCACCGAAGAGGAACTCCTTGATTTCTACCTCAAGAACACCATCCTCGGCCACAAGCTGCGTTTCGACATCATTGGTTTCCTCAACATTTATCACCACGATCCTTGGGACCTGCCCGGTATGTATGTGTGCATATATAAACATGTCTATATATATATATGTATATGTATATCCACACACACACACGTATATCTATATTCTCACTCACTCTTTCAATATATATACATGTACATGCTTGCGGCGCAGGCCTTGCCAAGGTGGGAGAAAGAGAATGGTACTTCTTCGTGCCGAGGGACAAGAAGCATGGGAGTGGCGGCAGGCCCAACCGTACCACCCAGAAAGGCTTCTGGAAGGCCACCGGTTCCGACCGCAAAATCATCAGCCTCTCAGACCCCAAGCGCCTCATCGGCCTCAGGAAGACCCTTGTCTTCTACCGCGGCCGAGCCCCCCGCGGAACCAAGACCGACTGGGTCATGAATGAGTACCGCCTCCCCGACCCCTCCCACCTCCCCAAGGACATTGTACTCTGCAAGATATACAGAAAGGCCACGTCCTTGAAGGTCTTGGAGCAGAGGGCTGCAATGGAGGAAGAGCTCAAGCACCCGTCGCCCTGCACCTCCGGTGACACCCCCACGCTGCTTCTCAAGCAAGAATCGCCTGACCACGACTTGTTTCACGACCGCAAAACCACCCCCCTGCGAACCAAAGATAAAATTCCCGACCTCCAGCTTCCCGCCGTCATTTCCATGGACTGGAACCAAGACCCCTTCTGCACTCAAATTACCAGTCCTTGGCTATCTGGCCTCTCTCCCACCCTCTTGAACTTCTAATTTCTTTTTTATTCATTCCATCCCTACATTCAAAAACCAGAAACAGCTTGCTATCTTTATATATATATATATATATATCCTTAATCATCTGTAGATACACACACACACACTCTACCATTTATTACCACTCTTGCTCCCTTCACTCCCCTCATCCATGTTTTTAACCTTACCTCCGACTACTGGGCGGCTTCTGTTTTTCTCATTTGTTTCTCCTGTAAACTTTAATGTTCTCAGATTATTGTATGTATCAGGGAGGAAAGGGTTCCCCGTATAGACTATTTGTTAGTATTTTTATTAGTGCGCAAATTAGTCTTAACCTTGACGCCTTTCTATGGCTTCCTGGAGTGTTCATCTGTTCATGTGCTTGGAGATCTACGTGATATGGTTTTTTTCATTTTATTTAGACTACGAGGCAGCTAAATCTAAAAAAGTTTTATTTTTGTATGAGTGACTTGCCCCTTGCATTGTGCGGAGTTAAACGAGTCCACAATTGGGTGTTTTTGTTCGGTTGATCCATATAGTATCGGAACAGATACTAAAAAGCCCTTACAGTATTGGTTTATCCATACGGTTAGACAAGAGCACGGGCTTCTCTTTGTAAATAGGCTCATCGGCTTATCTTCTACACCACATGGGCCTTATCCAGTCCACTGATCTGTACAATTCGAAAACTTTATTTTTCACCCGAAACGGCAAAACCGATAGATATCTTATCATGAAATTACTCAACATTAATACACGAAGCCAACAAGTTTTAGAGAGAGAAAGTACGAGTTTTTCCAATGAATCCTATCGTCACCGCGAAACCAACTGCATGGACCACCCTGTGGGAGGTGCCACAATGGTTCCAAGCACAATAGAGATAAAGGGAAGGAGGAATCTAACGCAGGAAGGAATGCTAAGAGAAGAAGGTAAGGAGAGGATCGATACGGAGGTAGGAAGGGGAAGATGCAAAAGAAAGAGGGCTGCTTTACTGGGGAGCACTTGATGATACCCAGAGAAGAGGAGTGGATGCTGGATGAGGACACTCCGCTCTGGACAACCACACACCACAACCCCCTTCGTATAGAGATGTGTTGGCACCGAAACGAGTCCAGAGCAACAATCAGGGAGCTGCGAATATGGAGGAGGTAACGTGGAATGGAAGCCTGCTTTGGTGTGAAGATGGACACATAAACCACAGGATCAAAATCACTGAAACTGAGAGGGGGCCGAGTATTGAGTTTTCGGAAGAAGAAAGACAGGCTGGAAAAATTTTGGCGAAGTTTGCTTATTGTTAAGATACTTGGTGGATCCGTTGGATTTATGCAACTCCGGCGTCGAGTACAGCTTATGTGGGGAAAATCAGGAAAAGTGGATCTATCTGAAATTGGAAATAGGTACATGGTGGA